>KZ063597.1:0-14017 GCA_002091835.1 Anopheles maculatus
GACGCACATGATCGTGAAGCACGTGATTGGTCGGCAGTAGTTTCATGCGAACGCTTATAGCGGCGATGAAATTGACCATGAACAATCCAATCTCGGGAATCACTTTGCATGCAAACTAGTATTGTCAGTATTAGGCCTATCGCTTATCAAAGGGGTTCAAAACAAATAGTTATAAATGGCAAAAATCGTGCCAACACAAATGCCATAAGCATTATGCGAATTAGTGTCTTATTGGCTTGATATAAATTGTCGTTTTTGGTTACATTAGTCCTGAAAAGTTTCGTTGTGTCGATCAGTTACACTTGGAAATGAAATAGAGATCATCCTTTGGGGGATGGTCTACGGCGAGCGCGATTTAGGTTTGTAATTTCGTCTGGATTGTTTCTTCCATACGAAGAATTCGCAGATAAGGAAACGAAGATCTACCTCAACAACGGGTGGTTATCGAAATGTAGGGCCAAATAATAAGCAAAGATAAAATTTGTGCCGGAAAATCTGGGTTAACAAGAAGCATTGTAGACGATATTGTTGTCCAGATGTCGCTACAAAGTGGTGACATTGAAATAAAGAGTAAGAGCGCGAAACGCCAAGACATGAAGCATGGCAGTTGTTAATTTAGATTTTTCATACAATTGATTGCATTGTACGAACACGTCATTTGCTTTATTTGCCTTACTGCAAACAAACAAACTAACAAGGCATGTTTATGTGGCTTAATCGGCTTGACCTTAGAGTAACAGCATGAGTAACTCTCAAAACAATCACATGACTCAAGGTCTCTTTAAGAATCGTGTGCTTAAAACAACAGCTACGACTAAGTGCATTTTAAATGATTGCACCACTTTGATTTAATTTTAGTGCGAAAACTCTGCCTTTTATTCGCAATATACAATTGCAGTCATTTCTTTCAGGAGGATGCTGTATGTACACAATGCCACACGCAGTTACTTTAAAGATACAATCCCACCGAAAGCAAACATATTTTAACAAGTCTCGGGGGTAGGAAGCCACGTGGTAAAAAGACCGTATAAAAACTCCAGATACAGTTTCTCAGCGTGAGGCCAAGTGTGAATTGTTCCCGGGTTTGAAAATGACTTGTATTCGCCTTTTCGTTAAAGCTGTCTTAATTGAATTCCAATTTAATATAATTCTCTAATTATTGGATTAAATGAAAAAAGTAAAATGGATAAGTTACAAAATGTTTTTTTTGTTTTTGTACGATCATAAAGATATTTAGTTTCCAGAAAAAGCGCATCTTTTTAATTGGTTTATTTTTTTTCTTCTAGAAATATGCTGAATGTTCTACACGTGTATGAGACGTGTATGGCAAGAATACTTCGTTAAACGAAGTGCACCCGAGAATTTACAGATTTGGACGCACAAAACGGATTAGGGCCGCCGTCCCACCACGCTGCGTCATGTACCAGTGTCGAAAGTTTACACGAAGGAATCTGCTCTTTCTGTTGACGATCGGTGTGGTTTATCTGCTACTGGATCACTACTTTAATGGCGAGGACTATGGCGACAATAGAGAAAAACTGTAAGGTAGTCTCAGTGCTGTTGGAATGATGATTGTTAATGTTTTTTTTTTCTATGTTAGTGTGCTGATCGAGGAATCAATAAAATCCCTTGCCAACCAGGGTGCTTGCAAGATGCCAAGCTTACCGGTCGACTCGCCGGAAATGTTGAGCTTTCTCAAAGACGAACAACCCATCGAGTGTGGAAGCGAACTCCAGGACTGGGTAGCGTGTGAGGTATGCGCTAGAAATCGAACTATATGTGCGCTTCATATTTTTCCTACACCGTCCTTAACGTTGTTTTACATTTTACAGAAATCGATTTGTAATATAAAGCCGGAAGTTATCAAGGAAAAGGGTAAAATTACCTGTGACTATGCCGACATCCTACGGCAGAGTGACTTTAAGCTATCGTTCGGGGAGACGACACGAACGTCCGGCAGCTACACACTGCAGGGCAGTGATTTTGTGCGTGCCAAGTGTTGGACGGATAGTCGTACCGAGCGGTGGCAGGGTTTGTTAATAGGCATCCGACAGGATGAACAGATACGGGCACGGTCTAGCTGGAACAAGGAATCTGCTCTGAATGTGCTGATGCTTGGTTTTGATTCGCTCAGCCGCAACGCATTTCAGCGGAAGTTACCGAAGGCTTACAAATACCTCACCAAGTATCTTGGCGCGGACGTGTTACAGGGGTACAACATTGTTGGCGATGGGACACCGCAGGCGCTGATCCCATTGCTGACCGGATTTACCGAGCTGGAACTGCCGGACACACGGCGCCGCATGAAGAACACCGAGTACGTCAATGTCTATCCGCTGATCTGGCAGGAGTACGAAAAGTATGGCTACGTGACCGCTTTCAATGAAGACGTACCGAATATAGGCACGTTTTCCTACCGCTTGAATGGGTTCGACGAGCAACCGACTGATCATTACATGCGCACGTACTATCTTGCGATAGAGGCGTACCTTAGCTACTACAAGCGGCTGTGCATCGGGGCAAAACCGCGCCATAAGGTGATGCTGGACTACACACAAGACTTTATGACTAGCTATCACCCCAGTAAATCGCGCTTCGTGTTCAGCTTCCATGGTGAACTGTCGCATGATTCTATCAATTTGGTCGGTGTGGCTGATACGGATCTGACTAACTGGTTGGTAGAGCTGAAAAAGTCCGGTGTGCTAAATAGTACGATATTGGTGCTAATGTCTGACCACGGGAACCGTTTCGCCGAGGTGCGCAATACGTTGCAGGGTAAGCAGGAAGAACGGTTGCCATTCTTCAGTTTCACCTTTCCCGACTGGTTCAAAACGCACTACAAGGAGCAGTATGAAAATTTTCGCCAGAATCTCGATCGGCTTGTAACACCGTTCGATATACACGAAACATTGCAGGATATCTTAAGTAAGTGTCCCTGGTTGTCACACGTTTGCGCAACACAAGCTAACTAACAGTGTCGTTTTGCTATCTCCATCCAAATCCACAGCACTGCAAACGCTCAAAGCGAAACAAAAACCGGCCGTATCACGTGCCATCTCGTTGTTCGACACCATTCCTCAGAATCGGTCGTGTGCTGATGCTTACATCGAGCCTCACTGGTGTGCATGCTTGAACTGGCAAACGATCAACGATACGACCTCATCGGAGGAAGTGTTCCGTTCGGCGAAAACGATCGTTGATACGATCAACCACCACACGGAGCGGCACCGGGGCATCTGTGAGTTGCTCTCGCTAGACGAAATTCGTTGGGCGGCCCGTTTGCAACCGCACGAAGGACTGGTCCGTTTCAAGCAGAACCGAGACACGGACGGATTTGTTGGCGATTTTTCGTCCGACGCGATACGCGTGCCGCACGATATGTACCAGGTGAAGCTCGTTACCAATCCTAGTAAGGCGATCTACGAAGCAAGCGTACTACACGATCGAGCAAACAATCGATACAGGGTGAAGCTGGGTGATATTTCACGCATCAACAAGTACGGCGAACAGGCAAACTGCATCTATGATCGGGACCCGGAGATGCGCAAATTTTGCTACTGCAAAGACGACAATTGAGCGGGTAATGTCATCTAGCCGAGTTTTCGTTTTCTACTGTTGTTGTGTTGTGCTGTGGCCGTATGAATGTTTGTTACCCAGTCTTTTACTACACATTGTTCGTAATTTGTAGGCGCTGTGTGACGGTGGTGGTGGAGTGTAAAAATGCCTACCTCTCTTTTGACAGGACACGCATACCGGTACTGTGGCATTGTCCTATTGACTGATCATTGGTGGTTGGTTGGATGACTGTTGCTACAGTAGCCCCACGGCTCTGGACCCAACAACAAACCTCAGCCGCCTTTTGACTCGCTGCGCTTCATGTCGGTACATGGCTAAGGCTTCCGTGTAAATACATTCTATTATATGTCCAGAAATATAGATACAAAAAGGGTAGAGCATTGCGGCGGGTGATTGATATTACTCATATTAGTGTTTTTATATATATACATTTAAAGCGTATTCGTGGATCGAATAAATCGATTCCCTGCAACAACCGGCGCCGACGACCGTCGATTTGCAGATGATAGAATGTTTAAGAACCTCACCAACTACCGCAAATGTGTAAAATGTTCGTACTAACGACAGCTGTACGCTGTGTACGTGATGGATAACAAGCAGGATGCTCAACAAATCGTACTTCATTCATCGGTGTGTCCCCTGTGTGCAGCATGTATGCGTGTACAGCTTAAAGTACATAAATGTGAATCTTATTTGTTAGATTAAGTTGCATAGCGAGCACAAAACACAATCGTGTTCGCGAGAACGTAAGCTGTGTCATAAGAAACAATCTCCTATTTTTAGTACCAATTTAGTTAAGTACAAAGTGCGAACATGCTGAACGATCCTTATTTTCCGAGAATCTCATGAAAAGCGCTAAGATAAGACGTGTCATTTGTTCGGGCACAAGAAACGTAGCAAATCTTAAGTAATGTGCGTTAAACGCGCTAGCTTCGGTCCAACTAACCAAATATTATTTCTGCGGAAAGTGATGTAAAATTAAATTTAGTACTGTAATGATTTGTAGCACATGTTTTTGGCAATCATCAAAATAGTTTGAAGAAGGAAAAAAACAATGAATTAAATGCGAAGCGTTCTTCTAAAAAACATAAAAAAATGTTCTTGGTGAAGTATCCGAAAAGAAAAAAAAAACCATTTGTGGGCACATTCAATCGTAATTGGGAAGCGAATCAATTATTTCTTTCTAGTAAATTACAACAAAGTAGCTAATATAGTGGCTTGATTTTCTGGGAGTATGTGTATTTTCTGACGGGCATTTCCTTTGCATTTTCTGTGGCCTTTCCTAACCGACCCACGTAACATAGACCTGTTGCGTTTGGTAAATTACCATAATTCTTCTGATCGTCGGACAGGTGGTGGTGGTAGTCGCGTAAATTGATGACCATTGCTGTATCAACTATACTCATCGTTGATGAAGTTGACCGATCATTTCCATCAGTAGTGGTACAGTCGATGGAAATAGAGAACCAGTCCATAGTTGTTTTTTTTCCAGGTCTATCGGTAGAACCGAGAGAGTGGTTGACTTCGTCTAATACAAACACAAAATAACACTATCCTACCTGACCCAAACGTTCCTGTTGTTGCTGCGGTTTCAGTGAGTTTCTGCCGTTGAAAACTGGATTACGATCTAATGTGTGTAATAATGTTTGCAGAACGGCGGTTGTTTCTGTTTTCGCTTAGTTAATTTTCCTTTAGTGGTTCGATGACGGTACCGCCGCGAATCTGTCCCCATCCAATCAAACTGAAGAAACCAAACGAAAAGAATAGATAAGAATTTTGTTTCTGACATGCATAGTAGTCTGCAAATGCGTCAAACTTACCGCCAATGGTTTTCTACACGTCGACTGAGCGCAATCTTTTCGTTCTTCTCCGTACACACCGGATTCGTGAGGGCAATCTTGGCCAAATCGGCACGTGTAGCCACCACGCGACCACCAGTACTGAGCGAACCAATGTTGACGAGTAACATTTCGTGTCGAACGAGCTTCTGCACCTTGGCACCCTTCTTGTCACCTTCGGTACGAACACCCAGCAAGCGTTTCAGCAGATAGTAGGAAACTTCCAGCTCGATGAAGATGTTGGGCAGCGCACCGACCGCACCCAGCACCTGACCCACCAAACGATCGGCACGGCAGAGCGTCGGTTCGATCTTGGTACCGACACCGATCAGCCCACCGGGCACCGCAAACTGCAGCTCGTTTTGCTCGGTGTACAGCGATACAATCTTCGAGAAGATCGGTTTACACGTCAACCGGCCCTCCGCGTCCTTGCTCACCAGCCCCGGGCGAACCTCGATCTCTTGGCCAACCTTCAGCACGCCCTGCAGGATCGAACCGCCGGCAACGCCACCCTTCAGATCGTTCACCTCGCAGCCAGGTTTGTTGACGTCGAACGAACGGATCACGATTAGGCGCGGCGCATCGATAAAGTTACGCGGCGGAATGGGAATCTTCTTCGTGATGTACTCGCACAGCACCTCAATGTTGTACTTGAGCTGGGCGGAAATCGGAATGATTGGAGCGCCTTCCGCCACCGTGCCCTGCACGAATTTTACGATCTGTTCGTACTGCTCCTTCGCCTGCGTATCCTTCACCAGGTCGATCTTGTTCTGCAGTATGATGATGTGCTTCAGCTTCATGATCTCGATGGCGGCCAAATGTTCCGATGTTTGAGGCTGCGGGCAGGATTCGTTGCCCGCAATCAGCAACAGAGCGGCGTCCATTACGGCGGCACCGTTCAACATGGTAGCCATGAGAATGTCGTGACCGGGGCAATCGACGAAGCTGACATGGCGGACCAATTGAAAGCGTCCGGTACAGGCCGGCCGGTAACATGGGAAGCTATCGTCCTTGCTAGAACCCCCGGACGTGAAGCACGTTGGTCGAAGGCATTTTGGATTATCGCACTTGTAGATCTTCGCGTTAGCATAACCTGTCCGTTGGAGTAGAAATAAAAATTACACGCTTAATAACACGATAATCAATGTTAATTTAGTCGGGGTCGGGAGAAACGGTTCGGAGGAGAAAAAAAAACAAATTGGCACAACACGCATGTGTTTTATAAAGAAACCTCTTTTCTCTCTGTTGCAACTTAGCGATTGCGATTTAACTCAATATAAGGAAAAATTAAAACCGTCCGATATACTGTAAGTTTAGCTGTTTGTGGCCGGAGAGTATAATTTTCCTTACAATGACCACTTTTTCTTCTTGATTCAGCTCCGAGAGAGTGTAGTCTGCCATTGCTGGTTTGGATAGTTAGTGGCTGTGTACAGGGAGATGAGCCGGACGGGATACGAAACCCGGTCCTGCCGTTAAACATCGTCCACTGTGACCACTACAATAAATAATACCACCCACGGCATTCAAAATAAATTCTACAAATACTTCAAAACAATATAGTTGTGCATTTTGAGCGCAGAGAACGGCATAAGAACTAAAAAAATTGTTTTTCTTACAAGCAAAACAAGTACACTAGTGATGTACGCTCCGGAGTGCACCGACGGTTCCGGAGCCGGCTCCGCACCCACGGCTTCGGAGCCGTTAGTTTACCGTTAGGCCGTAAAGATTCCATTTTTTGATGCCGTTATCACTATGCACTTTGCAAAATAATTATCGTAACAATATCGTAATACTTTCTTGATGCATAGTATTTTTCTAATGATAACATTAAGAATCATTTAAATTGTCCCGTTAAATTAATTAAACAAATGCAAATAAGAATGCATCGTTCCACGATGCTGTGACCGTCTAAATTAATTGATTGTTGTAATATTTTTAATCCAACTACGTGCTCACAGATGAAGAATTGTCTTGTAGAATGGGTTTGCTTCGTTTGTATGATTTTGCTACTTTATTGCGCGAGTCTCCGTAGCCAGTAGTTTGAAACCGTCTCACTGTTTTTCCCGCTCCAGAGCCTGCTCCAACCTAACGGCTCCGGAGCAGGCTCCTTACGGCCTAACGGTGAACTAACGGCTCCGGACCCGGCTTTGAACCAACGGCTCCGGGCCGGCTCCGAACTAACGGCTCCGGAGCCGGTTCCGAAAATTATTGGAACCGGTCGGAGCCGGTTTTCTCATCACTAAAGTACACAGTACAGTGGTTAAAAGAGTATTTCCATTTATTCAATACCTAATTCAATCAATACTTATAGCTACAACAGAAACTATATAAACAAGCACTTCCAACCGTTTTAGAAGATAAACTTTCGACAATTTGCACTGCCACACCGGCACTCAGTGACGCCTTTGGTATTTAGAACACTAGCGTTACCGCTGGTCCTACTGTTACCGGATGATGCATCCGTCCCGTTCTCCATCGCTTTCATTCTTTCGCCTCCACCGCTGCTACCATCCTGCGATTCATCGTTCGAAACATTGTTCGTGGTGACCTGTGCGTGATAGTTGAACGTAAGCTCTTCGCCGATTTCTATGCGCCGCAGGGCGAAAAACGCCAACCGTGGCAGATACGGATCGAGACAATCGATCCACACCGACCAGATGCCACAGTTCGGATCGCAGGAATGGTTAAAGAAACGCGTCACATTCCCGTACCGGGCGGCATCCAGTGTGTAGGGATTGTCCGAATCGTTGAAATCTAAATCGAACAGGTACGTCCTACCGACGGCATCATACTCCCGGCCCCGTTTTTCCGCCTCGTCGTACGATATCACCTCACCGCAGTACTCGGAGATGTATTGGCCCTCGTAAATTACCGCATTCGTTCGAACGCCCCAACCCCGCCCGTTCGATGTTTTGAACAGCGTCAGCTTACATTTGCCCCCATTTTGTACTACCCGGTTCAGACAGTCCGGGCCACAGGCGCACTTTTTGTTGCACTCGAAGATGGGTGCTCCGGGCTGCAGTAAGAGCCGCTTCTTGACACTGTAAGCGAACCGGCCCTCGGACAGCTTGCCGCAGCAGCTGCTCCGACCGTTGCACGGATTGCATTCGCAACCGACCGGCGGATCGTTCGGTATGGAGATCCCTTCGGCGGATATGTTCGCCCGCAGATAGATAAAGTTGCTCGGTGGAGCATCCAGGTCTTGCTCATTTTCCACCACGATGCTAAGCGTTGGTTCGTGCGCATTGATATGGTTCTCGAACCGGTGCAACTGTTCCAGCTGATCACGGCGCTTGGTGAACGACAACTCTCGGCACATATTCAGTACGATGCGCTGCCAGACGGATTTGTTGCGTTGCTGGTTCATCCACAGTTTGGACATTAAAATCAGATCGGCCCGCAGCTCATTCCAGTCGTACTGCTTATGCTCGAGCAGTATTTCTTGAAACGTTTTGCTACCGTTCTCATGTGTTTGTTTCGACGTTAAATAATTGTCACTTTGCTTTACCTTTTGCTGTATGCGTTCCACCCAATACTGCCACCAGGCAAGCTGATCGCTCAGGAAGTTGTCCAGCATTAGGCAGGTGCTGACATTGCTCAGCGGTTCCCAGGTGTTCTGTTCGCGCGCGTACCCTAACCATTTTACGAAGAATACAGGCGAATTTCCCACCCGTTGAATATCCTCGATCGCTTCAACGGTGTACTCCTTTTGTGGTGTGGTTGTGGTTGACCTTCGTTTTTGTTTTGAACCGCTTCCGCCGGCACTTGATTTATTGGGTATCTTGTTTTTGCCGAGTTGTTTTGCATCGATCGATGGTGAATCATTAGAGCATGGTGGAGCTACGATTGCTTTCGCTGCCAGTATGCTAGAACCTTCCGCAGGTAGGTCCACGTTACATTCCCCGGTCGATGATAAAACGGACGACAAATTTGATGCCTTTGATTTGCTTAATTTGGCGCTGCTGTTACCATTTGGCGTCGGTGTGACGGATCGTTCTTTAGCTCGTTCCACTTTAACGCTTATTATCGGAACGATGGAGTTGAATGGCTTGTTGGCCGAAGAAATGATTTCCGTACTTTCGTCGTCTGTTAATGGTTGCTCCTTCTCCACGCAGCTATCCGGAAGTGATAATCGTTTTACTATGCCGTTAAGCGGTTGGCACAAATCAAACGACGCAACAGACCGTTCCGCCGCCGTATTGGATTTTGAACGCTGTTTTGTTTTGCTTGTACGTACGGGGGGCGAGCTTTCGGGTGGCGAAAGATTAAAAAAATCGAAAATCTTTGCTTGCTTCATGCGATGCGAATCACTGGAGCTTAGGGGACTTTCTTCCAATCCGTTCGTGACAGTAGAGAGCTTTCGTTTTCTGCTTACGGTGGGTGTGTCCCTACTACTGCTATCGTTTGCCGCGTGGCTATAAGGTGATTTGTACTGCTTATGTATCGTTTCCACATAACTTTCCATTTCTTTTGGATCATTATTCAACGTATTGATAAAACTCATCGACAAAGGTTCTGGTTCGCGACGACACCGCCGAAGGAACAGTGCGCGAAGGTGCAGGTACGTATGCATATGTGTGACGCGTAGCGAGATGAAGAGAAATAGAGAGAGAGGGAGAGAAAATACAGAAAATTATAGATACATGTTTACTTAAATGAAACCAGGTTTGGGAAAGTTCTGCTACATCCAGTAACTAACAGACAAACTTAGGCATGAAATACCGTTCAACTAGCAAAGATCTATCTGTGTCTGTATTTTCTCTTGCTTTCACTCATCTCACCGCGGGCGCACGCACATCGATATTGCACGATTCTACACTTATTCTTCGATAGGGGCACACGAAAACATGTTTTCAGGTGGTATCTTAAATGATACCCACACAGTGAATATCCCAATTGCCGAATGGGTTAACAAGCATGGGGGAATTAGTAAGACACAGCCAAGACTATATAACACAAGATGATGAAATGTATTGCAATAAATAGTACGAACTTATGAAAGCAAGACAGAAAGCAAATAGAAAATAGAGACCAATTTGAAAACCATACAGCAGTAATATATATTTTCGTCAACCCACAGACCAAAAATAAAACACAAGCATCAATCATAAATCGACGGTCGGTCATTTTCATTGTTTGGAAAGAAAAAAAAAAACTTAAAAAGCGAGACAGCAAAAACCTAATCGCAAAACCGCTATTATGATTGGTATCACTTCATCAAACCAGGTCGTCTGCTAAGGGCGCAGGACATGATCAAATCGCTTACCAACAGCGTCATTATCTGCATTGTGACTAAATTTGCTGCACTTACCCAGTTTGATCGTAATGTTGCGCTCCAGTTCGTTCTTAAAACGAACAGTCTGCACGCCTGAGATGGCTTTCACGACTGTCGATTTACCGTGCGCTACATGGCCGATGGTGCCAATGTTAATCGTAGCCTGTCGCGATATAACTTCCGGCGAGAGCGGTGTTAGCTTCGTAATGTCCTAAAAGTACAGCCCAATTCCCGCAGGATACACGAGAATGTTAATGATTGTTGATACGCTTAAACAAATAAAGTTGAAGGATATGGATAGACTATTGGTGGAATTATTCCGAACGCCGGACCGCTGAAACATAACCTAGAAATGGGGCCTGATGGTTCCATTGCATCAGCACAGGTAAACAGAATGCCTATCAAAAATGCTACAATCCGGCTCAATCGTGGATTGAATTGTTCGTTCGATGCACTTTAGTGACAAACTAAACGTGGTATATTCCAAAAAAAAGGATGCCAAAGGCTCGTAATGAGAAACCGTCTTGTTGGCATCTTTGCAGTTAAAGGGTGTCAGTCAACATTTGGATAGTAAAGGAAGCCACTTTCATCCCATCTTACCAGCTTCGAGAGGTCCTGCTGCTGTAAATGCGGTTGCCCTGTAGTGGCGGTGGACGTTTGTTGATCACCGGTGGACATTTTACTCGTATATTTTCACACGCTTCTTTCCTGAATGATCAAATTCCAGAGTGCAGCTAACAAACCGAAAACTTTGGCACACACACGCTTCGACTGACAGCAGCTCGTTTGCATTGGTGTTTGTGTGGCAGTTGAGGGTTTTAGTACAAAAAGCATGGACTGTCAATGGAAGCACGCAAGCAGGCTGCGTACGTGAAGAAGCTTTTTGAGAATACATACAACATTGCCGATTATTAATGATTTCTTATTTCTAAACACTCTTTACACACAAAGTCACATGTTTGCAGTTTATATGAGGACAATTTTAAAACATTAATCGCAAAAAAAAATGTCGTACAAAGATAATCCAAAACACCCCGCGATATATTCTAGTTTTTAGTACAGTGGCGAGCAGTAGTCAAGAGCATAGCGTAAACGTGCCGTATCATTTGTACCGGTTTTTCTTTGCATGCCAGAAGTCGCTCACAAAACGTCACGTCGTGAAAAAGCATAATTGTAGAACGGAATAAGCGACAAACATTATCCACTAGTAGCCCTAATCTCAGTTAAAAAATACATCAACGGATAGCGGTAGATTAGGCGCAACCAAGGGAATTCAATTCCAGTACATTCCTTGTGGGCACAATAGCAAGCGTGCCTGCGCTTTGTTGAAACGCCGGTGGCTACACTTGTTTTGCGTTTGTGTGCGAGTGTGTGTGTGTGTGCGTTGTGTTTGTGTGAACGCGCGGCAAAGTGCTTGGCGCTTTTTGTTTTGCTGGGAAGCTAAATTAAGAATCTCAATACTTAAATAGTAATCCTGTGTACTGGTCGCGATGGCTTCGACGGCAAAGAAAGCGAAGAAATCAACAGAAGCGCTGATCGATGAGCCAGAGGCACTGGAAGCGGTGGACAGTTGCCAGAATGACATCGATGCTCTGAACGAGCAGGCAAGTGAAGAAATTCTGAAGGTAGAACAGAAGTACAACGAGAAGCGGAAGCCCCTCTACCAGAAGCGCAACGAGTACATCAAGCGCATTCCTACCTTTTGGATGACGGCCATTATGAATCATCCACAAATATCGAGCATTTTGGAGCAGGAGGAAGAGGATTGCCTACAGTACCTCGAGAAGCTGGAGGTGGAAGAGTTTGAAGATATCAAGAGCGGATATCGAATTCTGTTCCATTTTGAGGAAAATCCGTTCTTCGAAAATTTGGTACTCACCAAGGAGTTTAAGCTGGGCTCGAACGGAGGTACGAAAGCGTAAGGATGTAACGTTCTGCTGGCAGTCGTTTGAAACGCTTTTCCCTTTTTTTTGTTACATTTCCAGAAAGTCCTTCCTCGACTAGCACTACGATCAAATGGAAACCGGACCACGATCTGACCAAAGTGCTGCCAAAGAAGATGGACAGCAACCGCCGAAAGCGTGGCCTGGAGAATCGAACCTTTTTCGATTGGTTTACCGATAATAATGATCCCATCAACGACGACATTGCCGAACTGATCAAGGACGATCTGTGGCCGAATCCGTTACAGTATTATCTGGTGCCGGACATCGAAGTCGAACCGGAGGACGACGAAGATGGCGAGGGTGGCGACGAAGAGTTCGGTGAAGAGGGTGACGAGGAAGAGGTGGATGAGGTGGAAGATGAGGAGGAAAAAACATCTTAGACACATGGTGTAACGTATCTTTTGCTGCATAAGAAGCAAAAACAAAAATACGATGCTTCCTCAAGCAGAAAGCTGCAGAGCATCATAATGCCTCTGTTGTCAATGGCATCAAATCAAATAATTTACATGTACACGCTGTCGTATCTTGGGTACGCTGGATGAAATATGAACCGAGTCAGTTGTGTAACGGATGAAAGCAAAATCTTCACATCGGAATTCCATGAACCTAGTAGAGTAACATTATTTATGCTTAGTATTATAAGCGCAAGCAGGTAAACACCTTTGGCCAGTATAATGCAGACGTTCCATTTTGTCCTCCTTCTGTTGAGATGTCCCTCTAGGACCCTCTAGTTGACTCAGACGCCCAGATTCAGTGTCCTAGATTAGACTCGAACAAGCAGATGAAATTAATTGTAGCATTCTTTGTAACGAAGAATGGGTCTTTCCTTAGTGGTTTGCCTAATCACGTGCTAAATATACTAGCTTCGATGGATTAAAATGGCGCGCGTATTGAAATTGAACGTTTATGAAACATCCTGAACATCCGATGCTCGCGAGAATTTTCCCAAGAGAAGTGACTTTCCAAAGACGATTCAAGTAATAACGTTTCGAATGTGTACGGGAATAGCTGTGCATGATGGAATCCTTTAAGGAGAAATAATTTTTATTTTATCGGCTGTACTGAACTTCATATTTCTATATGGCCAGCATCTTTACAATGACACGCGTGACATGTAGCCCCCCATTGCAAAACACTAACCGCCCGCTAGAACGGAACCGCGCAGAGTCTCCCGTAACCTACATCGTAGAACAGCGTTTGCTGCTTCTATTTTGCTTTTAGACGGGCGAGGTAATGATGTCGGTGTACTTCTTGATTTTGCTGGCAACGCTCATATCGACATACTTATCACCGATCGAAACAACCATACCACCAATCAGTGCCGGATCAACCTGAGCCGTCAGCTGGATGGTTTGGTTCGGCTTCAGGAATTGTAACAAAAA
>KZ063597.1:18956-46581 GCA_002091835.1 Anopheles maculatus
AGGAAGAGCCTAGCCGTGCCACGTTCACTTACCCTCATGGCCATTGGTGAGCGGGAGTAGTCAACAGGTTGACAGCGCAGACTGTACCCGGCCAACCATCCGGAAACGCATGCCTGCGGGAAACGGGATCAAGATGTGGGGTTGGGTTATGTTGGTTTGCTTGGACAAAAAGTGAAAGGTATCGCGGCGTGGCGTGGGGTCAACGTAACCCAGCGCATACGGTGAACCTTCTTACCTCGTAAAACAACCACGTACTGAACAGTACTTGCAAGAAGTTGTACACGATCAGCACCTTCCGCAGTTCGAAGGGTTTCCTGTTTTCCATCAGCTTGGGACCGAGAACCTGCAGGGGGGGGGGAGAAATGGGGAAGAAGGTGTGGGAAAACGTTAGTGAACGATGCCAGAATCCTTGAGGAGTGCATCTAGTCTTGATGGATTCTAGCGAATGGGTGGGTTGCATCGTGTCTTTGACCGTTGGTGCAATTAAGATGGTTCTAGCAGTTGCATCTGTACACGATCGTGGTACTGGTAGGCCATTGAACCTGCGGGTGCGGGTGAATGGCTGTGTGGGGCACGCTTTTTATATCTCGATGCATGCTGATGAGGTACAGTGTTTGGTACAGAGAAATACGATCCTAATGATGGGGTGGTGTATGTATGATTGAGCACACAATTCCACAAGGCCATTAAGATAATTCTGCAATATTGTGTTTTTGCCGATCATTCATTCCGGATGAACCAGGTTCCTTCCAAGGGGATACAAATCTGTGGTACTGTTTGCTTATTTGTTCTTGTTTGTGGACAACATTTTCAACGAATTGATTTGCTGAAATTTAATTGAAGATTTGAGGAAAACGATCGTATCATTGGATCAAACAAGATATCGTTTTTGAGTTTCTTTTTGCCAATCTGATGAAATATATGGTCAAAACACTATATATGGTCATCATAAAGCAATAATTGAAATGGCACTATAGTGTTACGGTTATACCTCCTAGTAGAGGTATAATAAATCAGTAAAAACGGTGATCTTAGTCTTTTATCTATCGTATGTTGCAGGGCGGCCCGGTGGTGATGCGACAGCGGCGCCGGTCTTCACACGGCAGGACCGGGGTCCAAGTCTCATCTGGGCCGTTCCCCCATAGTGAGGATTGACTAACCAACTATGCGGTATCAATTAGTCTAGTAAGCCAGAAATGGCAGGCATGCCCTTAAGAGGTCGTTAGGCCATGAAAGAAGAAGAAGATGTTGCAGGAATGGGGCGGCCTGGTGGTGTATACGATAACGGCGCCGGTCTTCACACGGCAGGACCGGGGTTCGAATCCCGGCCTCCCCGTACGCAAGACTGACTATCCAGCTTACGGGTAAAACTAAGTCATAGAGAGCTAGCAATAGCAGGCCAAGACCTCACGAGGTTGTAGTGCCAAGGAAGAAGAAGAGAAGATGTTGCAGGAATTGCTGATCTATTTTTTTCCAAAATTTCACCTCAATCGCACTGTAAGCAAAGACATCATAAAATAAATTTCGTGTACACTAAATTGAATGAAATTTAGTGTCTATGTCACAATAGCGTTGCGTTGTGAAAATTGTTGAAGTTCACGCAATTGCAAGCGCCCAGCTTTACGTTTTCCCATTGCAAACATTAAAGTTTGTGGACATCATTTTCCGATGTGTACACAAACATAAATTTCTTACATCCGTTACACGTACCCAGCGACCGTTATGATTCGCGTGTCTTTTTTTTTCGGTACGAAATTTGTGTGAACATACCCGTAAACCCCGTACCTTGCCCCGTCCAGCATCCTGTAAGACAACCATACAACCAAGGTTGCAAAACTACCGGGACCGGTTGTATTATGTTCATGCACCGTGCGGCATTGAACTTGCAGCCGGGATGATACGGTCCTGCGCTACCCAAAAAGTCACCGTTTTTGTCACGTTTCAATTCACACGTACACGGTCCGGCATGTGAGTTCAAGGTTACCGAAAACGATACGGTAAACATAAAATCATCGAAGGTTGATGTGAGAAACGCATCTCGGATGGAAACCTGCCTGGTGGACGGGATGCTTCTCGAACCAAGCGAACAAGCACATTCACTTGTTTTATTTTATTTTTTGTTTGTTTGCAGCTTTCCAAGGTCATCGCAGTGTTATCGGTGAAGGGATATGGGTGACCAACGCCACCAGGCGTCTCCTTCCGTTTTCCTGCTTAACTTAACTGCAGTGCTTTGGCGGTTTTGCAAAAGTAAATGCATCTTGCAAGGCTGAAGGTTTTTTTGGCGTACTGTGGGCAAAGCGGGACATTTCGCTAGAAGATTTATGTGTTTTGGCATGGAAGGGAATACAAAGACCTTTTACTGGATCGATACATTGGGTTGAGTAGATTTTTTTGGACCTTTTGGACACGTTGAGGGATCACATTTTTTGCTAATGGTGCTAAAAAAGCACTTACGATTGTATTGAAATTCATCTTCCAATTCAGACCTTTGTAAAGAAATTCCAGAAATTGCATTCGGTACATACCTTAACGAAATAAGCATAACACAGACTGATTCCAATGGTGGGAAAGGGTGAACTCATCAGGGGCCAATCGCGCGTCCTTGGATCCGATAGTTCGTCCATCAGATACCGCCAGCCTTGGTGTACGTTTGTGATAAGCTCCATCGTGTCGTCGGTGGTTTCTTTCTAGCTATGCTACGCCGGTGAGTATTAGCTGCAAAACAAAACAAAAAACAAACAAAATGTGCGTGGGCACGTTAGTAAACAGTGCCAACAGGTGAAAGGATTGTTCTAGAAGTGTCCACAGACTAGAAAGTGTTGCCGTGTGCCGCCCGATGCAACCGATTACTCTCGCTTGTGCAAATGTGTGCTGCTTGTTGAAGATGACGTCAAACGTAAACATATGTCAAACCACCCCACGACCGGTGAACGATTCCGGAATTGGGAGTAACTGGAAAAGATGGTTTGATTTGTTTTTTATGCCGTTGTTGTCTTTCTCTCAAACACTCCACTTTGTTTACGTGCGTCGTGAAGGTGTGTGCGGAACCTTTACACTATTTGATAATTGCTCGCCCGCAGACGGATACGAAGCAGGCGAAAATGAGCGATGGTGGAAAGTTTAGGCAGTGGTTGCAGGCCATTTAATTTATTGTCAAAACAGCTACCGCCAAACGGTGGGACAAATGTTCCAGAAGATTCTGCAGTTGTAAGGGAAGTTTCGAAACCTGTCGATACATCCTACATGAGGCACCATTTCGATCAAGAACTATCTGCTTTTACACAACACCATCGAAACGCTCCGGAATGGTCGCGAAATTAAAATCCTTCAGCAACAACTGGAAGAATCCGGCGAATTCTACAAAAAAAAAGCAATAAATAATATGATAAACCGATCGTACATCCAAATCATAAAACGCGAGCTGTTGCGAGTGTGTGACTTCCGCTCGAAATTGATGGGCGACCGGCATTCACAGAAAACAGCTGGTCGCTCCAACCGATGGCGGACGATGTAAAAATTCGCACCGGCTTAATGAAACGAAAACGAACTCCTAAAACTCGTTTCGAAACAATCTTGAACTGGTAGCCATTTCCTTGTTTTGAAAACGTCCCAACAAAGCAGCAAAGATCCGCTGTACGTTTTGGCCAGATTCGATTCGGCTTAAAGATCGGTATTTCGCTTCTTTTGCTGATGCTGTCACAAACGAGCCCGGGCTGTGCGGCGTGCGTTTCGGTGGGATGGTGGCCGGTTTTAGCCTTCGTCGCAGGAAGAATGAATATTTATTCCAGCACCAAAGTAGAATGTTGCATTCGCAAACTGGACGTCCTTCCTGGTGCGCAATAAAAATTGACAGCTAACTGTACAGTTCGTGGTACGGCAGGATGCTTTCGATCTGCTGGTAGAACCCATTTCCATAGGAAGTGTTTAAATCTTTTGCTTTATTGCATTGTTTATTGTGTTTTACGGTGTAATGAAAATACAGTTTGCACAGAACATGGGGCGATGTGTTAGTGTGTCAAATGGCACAAAACAGGGTCTAATCAAGTGGTTGTATGAATTACAAAGCAAATATCAACCGAAAGAGCAAAACCTGAACGATCGTCCACCAAAGTAGGGTAAACCGGTAAGCTGGTTTGAATATTTATAAAATGAACCTCCTTGAACTGGGCGTGTGCGTGTGCAAAAAATGAACGAAATGGATGATCGATCGGGAAAATATTATCAACAAAGTTGGGACGATAATGGCAATTTCGGTAGCGAAAACATTGTCATGCAAGGAGCTATAAAATGGTGTAAAATAATGTACACATGTGCAGGATTTCTTGGCGCGTAATGTAACAAATGGCACGGATTACTGCAAACCGCTGCTAAGATGTCCTACATTAAACGCTTCCCCCCAGGTAAACAGAACCATCACTGTTTCATCACACAGCACGTGTACTCCGATCGCAACTAAAAGCTAAGAGAGTAAAGGCGTAAAGGTCAGCGATGGAGAGCCGTAAGCGATCATTTTATTATCCACCACCGTCTAGCGGTGGGTCACCAACTGGAGGTTGGTGAACTTTCGTACGGTGTGGCAGTGTTTCTGATGCTCATCGTTGTGCCATCGCCTTTAATGAGGTGGCCAGTAATGGTTGACCATATTAGCTAGCTGCACTGCTGCGTCTGTACGGCCACCGGCCTTCAGAGGACGTTTGTTTTATTCATCTTCTAATCGTACTGACCCCATATCCACGCGGCTCTAATGCTGGGCGGGGGGTGGGTGGATGGGCAACCGACGGGTGGACATAGATTCATTACAAATGAACGTGTTGAGCGCCACCCGGTGGGTGGGCGATGAGTGCGCACAATACAAAAGAAGGTCGCCCAAAAGCTGCTGCTCCGACCACCAACGTTAAACGGTTGTTCGAATGCGGCGCGAGGGGTTCGTCGCTTACACGCTCGTTATTAGAATCTTTCGTAACATGCTGACGTTTCGAGCGCGTCGGCTTCGTCGGGTTCGTCACTTGGACGCGCGTTCTTCTCGCGCGTTGGTCGTGCGTATCGAGGCATACCGTGTGCATGCTGAACACGCAAGGCAGGACGCGACCAACAACTCTTGGCAGACGATTAATTTGCTTAGCCATCGAACACTGGAATCGATGCTGTTCACGGTACGATCGTTACATAGATGTCACAGGGCGCATCGAGACCCGGACTTCATTTGTTCCACGCGTGTGCGCGTTTAAGCATGCATGGGAGGACATCCCTTACCGGTAGATTTGCAAATGGTTCTAATAAACCGGGGTACAGGGCGTACGGTGAAAGGGCGGGGCACGGAACATGTTTATGGTCGGTGAAAATGATGCAATTTATATGCACTCCAGCGAACGGGGAAGTGGCAAGGTCAGCCTGCCGAGTGGCGTGTCCAGACGCGCCCTTTTCGTCCGGGCACGCTCCTTGGGAATTAGAAACTCGGAAAAGAATTCATCGGCGCCCGCCGGCACATTTGCGCAACACTCGAGATCAATTTGCCGTAACGGACCTAGCAAGATGGAACGGTGGGCAAGATCGATTAGTGCAGGCAAGGCTCGTGGCAAGATCGAAAAGATACTCTCTCGACAGTGGTTGTGGTTTGGTCGCACTAGTCGGCACACGGCAAACATTTAATAAGATTTGCTCATGCAAAACCGACCGATACGGCACGACGCCACAACAAAACTTCGATTTCGATTAAGGTTCGCTCATTAGCTTGGTTGACCTTAGCGATGAGATGGGTAATAAAATAATATCCTTCCCTGGCTGGTTGGGCCGGATGCTAGAACGAACTATTAAATGGTGAAACGATTCGTTAGTTCTGGCCCCGTTCGTTCACGATCGAGCCGCGCACCATTCCGTGTCCGTGTCAATATTGTAGCTATGCTGCTCAAGATCGAGGTTTCGATTTGTGCGGATCATTGCCCAGCCGCAGGTAATTCGTTCACCTGCTCGATTACAGATCGGGGAGGTGGGGTTTTTTTTTATTAGCTGGTGTTGTGGCAAAATTTGGCACGCCGTCATAATTGACGATGCGCCATTGAAGATGGTACAGTTTAATTGACGCTCCGCCAGTTTCTCGATGCTTGCTGTTTGTAATAGCAATTGCCACGGCTCTGACGTTTGTTGGGGCTCATTCCGGTGCCTTGGTTACGAAATAGGGTCAATGGCAAATGGGTAATTAAATGAGGTATCGAACGCAACACACTTTTGTCGCAAAGAGGCAAAACACCGGCACCGATCGCAGGAATGTTAACCCAGGGGTAATTAAGCGGCTTGTTGTGGGTTTTGCATGGGCGCTGGCATTGTTTTTCTTCTTCTAGTGCCTCTGGGATTTACCCTACTGAGCAGTATGCCTGGAACTAAGAGCGTGGACGTGTTTGTAAACAAATGTACAATTTAAAGTGTCAACGCAGGTAACTTCATTCTGTTGCTGATTACAGCTCGGATGGCAAACGTACAACCGGCACAGAGCATCTACGCAGTACGGATCGATCTGGTCCACTATATCTTATTGTTAATTAAACTGCCCCGCTTGTGGTGCATACGAATGGTAGGATTAGAAACAGCCGCCCAGTAACAGTTATCGCAGCTGCATAATTAATAAATTTCACAAAGCTCGTTTGGCTTATTAAAATATCGTTCCACTTTGCGAGGATATACATTTGGGTTTTGTTGGTTGATCCTCGGCTCGGTTTTGCGAAATACGTTCGGCAATGGTTTTAAAATAGACGAAAACATTATACACCAAATCATGCATGCTTTCCAAACTAGTTTAGGACGCTCTGGTAGGCACTTGCTCAGTTGGCCCGAAATGTCAAGCAGGTGGAAAGTAGCGAGAGGTGTCAAGGCTTTAACTACTGCAAATGAATTGCAGAATGCCGAAGTGACCTTAGAACACTCCCTCCGGTTTATTTCTACTGCCAGGTAAGTTGATGTGCACTGGATGCTGCCCATATACACAAGCCCCATTTCCAGGATGATGGAATGATTTAATTACAATCAATTAATTTTCTTCCCACCGTGAACGAATCGTTATGAATATGGAACAGTGCGTGTGTGTTTCGCCGTGACGCAAAGACACGGTTGCGTCCTGTCCTGTGGGCAGAGCCCCTAGTACAGCCGAATGGAGAAAATCCAGCTGATGCCCATATACACAAGCCCCATTTCCAGGATGATGGAATGATTTAATTTTCTTCCCACCGTGAACGAATCGTTATGAATATGGAACAGTGCGTGTGTGTTTCGCCGTGACGCAAAGCCACGGTTGCGTCCTGTCCTGTGGGCAGAGCCCCTAGTACAGCCGAATGGAGAAAATCCAGCTGATGCGAAACCCTGTTGCAATAAAATATTCCACTTTGAAATGGGCCAGACAAGGGTGCGCTAAGTGCAGACAGAAGTTGGTGCTTGTTGACAGTAAGTACCACCCGATAGATGGCGCTATTCTAGAACTCTCGGCTGTCTAGCCGTTCTCCGCTGGCAGCACTTGGATGATGATGATGATGACGTTACGATTGTTCGGTTCGCGAATGTAAGCAGACCAAGCAGGTAACCGTCAGGTTAAGGTGGTTAAGGTATGCGGGCCAACGATCAATTACCGTTAGTAAACATGGGTAACCAGTGGACAGGTTTTCTAGGCACTCGAGCCGCTTGTCACTTGTCGGGAGATGATGTATGACGTTTAGTTGCCTCACAAACACACCGTGTATTGCCGTATTGGAGGCGACAAAAAAAAACAAGACAAAACCACTGCAAATGCAGCTCTGAACTTCAACTTGATCTTGTCAGCGTCTGTAGGGGGATTGCCGCGCACGGTGTAATTAACACCACATAGCAGTTAATTCCCACCTGCACCGTCCGTGCCTGTGGTGACAAAATGAAGGAAAATTCCTGCAATCCACACAATCCACCTGCCATGGGCGCGTGGTGACGCACGGCAAGCTAACTGTTTTTTGTTTCGCGTCCATAACGTGCAATTTATAATCATTGCATAAGTGATTTGTTTTCGTTTTTTTTATTGCCAACGGAATATTTAACAAATCGATGCATATTAAGCAGTGCTTATCGTTATTGATTATCGCTTGAACGCTATTGTTTTGGGGGTTTCCTTTGTTTATCATTTTAACCCATTTTCCTACGATTCATTGGTAGCGATCGAATCGCTCGATTAATCCATCAAGAGTGTTTGCCGAATGGCGCAGTGTTTGTGTTTATTCAATTTCGACGGCTTACCACGGAGCCCGCGATCCATGACGAGGGCCAAGGCGTATCGTCACTGTCGCATTTGATGGTTGATTGAAAGTGTGAAGATTCACACCGTGCCCACAGGGTGCGTTATGTTGATTTGAGTGTTTTTTCTTTATCAATTTTTTTTTTGCTGTGGTTAGCGCGTCTACACCTGAGCCCGAGCAATTTTTGTCCACATCCATCAATGCCATCAATGTGTGAGGCTGGATGCTGCACAGTTCTATCCAAGTTTGACCCGGTTCCGGCAACCAAACCATGGCCGAATTTGTTAGGCAAATGGAAGGCAACCGTCGCCGTCGTTGGACGGCGTGATGATAAGCAAACATGAAGAGGCTCAATGCTAACGTACGCGATCAAAGGTGTGCGAACACACACACACACACACACACACACACACACACACACACAGACACGTGCGTATGTAGCGCCGATGAACAACGAAACGCACTTTAAGCTCACGGGCACGTACGGGGTGGCCAGATACATCCGTAAAGTGTTCGCGCTCGGTTTTCGGGGTGTTCGATGGTAGATGGCGATTGCGTTAGGACGAATCCCATACTCCAATCCCTCTAATGGGCACACTTTGTATGCTATGCAGATAGATAGGCAGACAGTGAGTGGTCTCACGGGACCTCGCATTCGAATTGGTAACAGTATTAGCGCGGCTGGCCAGCGGGTCTTATCTTATTTGTGAAGTTGAAGGTTTACATGAACCTTTTAGCGCCAAGATTGTCTTAGCGTTGGGGTTTTAAATGGTTTCACTGTGGTGAATCGATTAATTTGCCAGAAATGTAATGCAATTGTGTTCGGCAGACTAATTGTATGAGTTCTATTTTACACCGGTTTTAAGTTTCCTCAAAAGGTTGACGGGGGGTTGTCTAACAAAGCAGGAAGTTATTTTTCCAGGAACTTCACAGTCACATCTTTCCCACGCCAAACACAATTGTATACATGTTGGACGTGCCTTTGTCAAAAAGGACAGTCCCCCGTGCGGAACGTACGAGCCCGAAAACGTGGCGTTAAATTCTTCCACGAAAACTTGATCCACACACTTGGTGGGTGGTTCGGCGCTCAAGGCTAATAGGATCGTTTGCATGCGCGCGCCACCTTAGCGCCAAAGGATCAAACGTGCTGTTGCGTTCCCCGGAATTTGCGCTTCGCACTGGCCATACGATCGATGGAACTTATCATTGATTGCGGATGGATCGAAAAGCACGAATTTGAAGGGACAGTTGTGCCCGGGAACTGGTGCACGGGAACAGTGGACGACCTTCGGGTAGCCTGGTTGGCCCTTTACACCGAAGGTGCAACACATACCAGCACACTGATGAGGCGCAAGCCCAACTGTGTAGATGGGCATGTTGTTTACATTTAGCCTCTCGGCTTATGCGACCTGCAACCGTTACGTACATGGCGTTCGGCCAGCAGGCACAACAGCAGGCGAAGCAGGTACGGTCAAAATGAAGCCGACACGTTTATGCTTTAATGCTGGCGGCCTGTTGGCTCTCCACCGTGCAAACAACCTTGAGCTTCGGCCGGGAACAACGGGCAAAAACGACGGTGTGCGAGCTGGATCGGTGTCTGTGACCGGTCTGACCTAGGGTAAGCGTGTCTGGTCTGGGACGCACGCGTCGCACCCGTATTACATCATGTAATCGCCTGCGAAATGGAACCAGCCTGGAATTGGCGCTCGAAAAGAGGCCACAATGGCCGCGCGAATGGTTGCAGCATCCGATCGGTCGGGTGCTCGACCGGGGTGCGATTTGAATGCGCCGGTGTTATGTGGCGGCGAACAGACAAGCAAGAAGACGCGAAAGCGAAACCGGGCCGAGAGTGAAAAGCGGCTAGCACACAGCCCCAGAGACCACGAAAACGAGATGCATTATTCATCGCGCAGGTCGTCGTTTTGCTAAAGGGATGAAGAAGCGTTGCGCTTGGCCGGATCGGTAAGGTTGAGATGCAAATCGGCACGCGGAGAAGAAGAAAATAATGTGCCGAAGACATACACGCACACACCTGGACACCGTTTCGAACTCACTTGACTCATAATGAACGCCGTAGCGCGTCACAGGCAATCGGCAACGTATCGATGGATACGATGGAACGATCGTGCATGCGGATTAGGTCATGCTTGTTGCTCTTTAGGACTTCAAGAGGAGATATAAAAAAGGCCACCCCTACCCGAACTGCCGCGAAAATATAACAACGCAAAAAATGGAGCAATTCATACACGCGCCAAAGTGTGCAGCAATGACACTAAATTATCACACCAGCAATACGGTTGTAAAAGGTCATCGAGGTGCGCTGTTTTCTTTTTGCCTAACCCCCGAATGAACAAATAAATTCGCCATCTGAGTGGTTAAGATAAAACGAAAGTTGGTTGGTGCACTGCAATTATCCGGTTACATTACATGGTTTACAGCAACCTGCCAACCCGACTTTGCCGAGTGCTCCGTAAGTTATTGGGGCAGCATCTTTCTGCCGGCTCTATAAAATCAAATAAATAATACCCAGGCTTCATAAGCAGCGAATTGACCGGCGTGATGTAACGCTGCTATTAACGCGCACACCCCAGATGGTGCTGAACAAAAAAAAGAAGCTGAACAATGGCATGGAAAAATAACAAAGCTTTAAACCGCATATTGGTGTGATTGGTGCTGTTTTTCGGGTCGCTTTTCTTCGGGAGACAATTTTTCAACCCCATAAAGTTAAGCCGCGGGATTGTTTAACGATCATTCTAAGATTTGGCCGATTGCACAACGCACTCTCATCCTGCTAAACTCGTGCGAATGGCACGTATGACATCAACAGCCACAAGCTGCTGTTGGGTTAACATTTGCCACACCGGCACTTCTTCACCTGGTTGGCCATTTGGTGCTATATTAAGTTCTTCAAACGCTCTTCACGATGCGTGCGAATCAATTTATCACTTGAAAAGCGTCCCCGAAGCAACGCTTAGTCTTGACACATGTCCCAAACAAGGGCCCTGACCGCATAATGGTTGCGGTTGGCTAGGGGGTTTTCTTCTGTAACTCCATTTCCTGGAATGATTTGTCAAAGGGGAAGAAAACAACAAACCTCTTTTTTCCTGTTAGAGTTCTTCCTCTGTGTGTGGTTAAATTCACGCGTCATCTAGCATTTTGTGAAGCATATGATGATGAGCTCTTAATTGACGCAGTTCTGTGCCCTCATTCAACAAATGACACCATCCAAGTGGTGCTCTGGCCTTCGCTGATCATGAAATTTGGTTTGCCAGTTTCCCAGCGACTATCGATCACTCATCGTGGTTCACTAAGGAGGCACTACTGTAAAGCATCACCCGAAAGAGACGCCCCCGAAAGCTGAACGGATGCACCGTAAAGGAAGCAATTTTGCGATAAGTTTATCTTGTCACCTAATTATCATCCACTCGAAGACGGAGACGGTATTGTGTTGAATCTTTTCGACCGTATCCCCGGGGCCATGAGGCTGGCAATGCATTTAGCCAGCCGCTTTAAGTGGCTCGCCAGGTCAGTTGGCACCTTCGGACCTTGAAAATAACATTTTCACGACCAAACGCCCTTTCGCGCCGGGGGGGCGGCACCCTGATGTAAGATTCCGTTTCGGTTGCCCACTGCCGAGGTTAATCGATGCGGCATGATTTTCATTTTCATCCATTCGCTTGCCAGCTCACAATTTTCTTCCCGCAATCAAAACAGAGTCCACGTCAAAAGTCCTTCGTGTAGAAGACGCGCGTTACGTTCGATGACCTGCTCGAACCAACTTTTGGGGGACATGCGCGTCGGCTTAAGAGCGCGACGCTAGAAGCAGTACGAACAATTGTCTCACGGCTATTTCGACTGATTTGGTGGTGACACGTGGCAGCAAAACAATCTGTATCTATGCAGATGGTGTCCGTTTGGTAAAGCTTTACTTTCACCTAACGCTCGACAACGATCCGGTGGCATGAAGCGATTGGACGTTGATTACGTTATGACAGTTGTTTGAACTAGCTAGCATATCGGTGCGGGAACTGACGCCTTTCTATCGGAAGAAACGTCTTGGAGGTGTGTTAAGTTGCCGTTGTCGTCAGGTGGTTGTTTGCTGGCAACAGTTTGCATTTGGTATACAATGTATGGGCAATGCAAAAGGGCTGCTTGTTTACATGCATTATAGTGTTGACTGAAGTTTTGTTTTTATTCTGAGCTTGTGCAGTGCGCATACAAAAAAATGCGACATTTTCGTAAAGCAATAACAACAGGCATGAACTTTTCTTCTGTTTTCTTCCTTACTTCACTCAAAATTTCACGTCCACCGGTCCACAGTTCAATCGATCGGTTGCGTTTTCGCCGTTTTCTAATACCTTCTCTCTGTCGCATAACTTTTTCTGCACGCGCTGCACTTCGTTCCTGGTGGTGAGAAAAGCGGTGCAAACACTGATCGTGTCGTGGCTGCAGTAAGGAAAAAATGTGACCACGCAGCGTTTAATTGTAGCCCAGGGGTGTGTGTGTGTGTGTGAGTGTCCACATTACTGTTTATTGGCGCGAATTATGACGATTGTGCGGGTATGTGTGTGTATGCGCCGATCGACCCATTTGGTAGAGCAGTTAACACCAGTCATCGATGGGTGTTTATTTTCGCTTTTGACGGTTTTGGGTAGAGTTGAAGTTTATTTTTCTGTGAGGAATTTCCCTCCTGTTTGGGAGCTACCTTTCGGCCAGACGGTTTCGCGTAGGATCGTACCGGAATGACCTTTGAAACATTATCGACGCTCTAAGTCCCCCTTTTTTAGGACCCAGCATTCGACACGTTGTGGATCGAAATAATTTAAGCACATTTTGCACATCTAAAACCTTGATTGGGCACAAACACACACACACACGCACACGGGTTTTCACTTTTCAACTGATCTTCACGGTCATTGCGGTTGAAATTGTGTTAGCTTATGACCAATCGCCACACCGCCACACCCCACACCCCATCCCAGTTCGCCATCGGTCGCTGCATGGTTGACAGTTGATGCAATCGAGCGGACATATCATTTCCTTAAATTCATGCCAAGAGTGATAAGGTAGCCTCGAAAATTAAAATAAATTAACCAACCAGATGACACACGCGCGCTCGAAACCGCACCTTGCAAGCAGCAAGACCTGGCGACGATCACGGCTATGACTACTGCTCCTTGGACGCCGACCTCGGGGTGGTAAATGATGCTGCATATCACAACACACAGAGACACAGGGAGATAGGGATTGATAGAGAGAGAAAGAGAGAGGGAGAGGGTGGTTGTAGGATGCCAATCCCACCCGGGAGAGTCCGGTCCGGAGCGTGGTCCGACCCGATCGCCCGGGTTTGACCGAATTTCGCTTACATAAGTCCATCGTAAGATCCGTGCGATTGAATGGTAGCTTTCGCGTAACCATGGTACCTCTTCGTGGTGCGGGTCGCTGCCTTGGTTTGCCGGAACACAAGGGGCACACAATGGGTTCGTCCCCCTCGGGCGATAGCAAAACGTCCCACCGCGTGGTCACCAAACACGGGATTCCGGGCCCAAACCGGTTGGAGATAGTTGAATTAAACACCTATTTGGTTTGTTTTTTTTTGGGTTCAGTTTGGTTGGTCAGCCCGTACCGATGCCATTCCAATCAATCACGCACCAACCAATGACCAAATTTTATAACAATTTCTAGGCACCAAAAACACACTCCGGGCAGCTTAGAGCTCGGTGAGCAGGAGGCTCAATTTTTGGTACTTTTAACACTACCCGAAAGGATTTGGATTGGTCAATTGGTCGCTAGAAAGCAACACTCCGGTTGCATATGTAACCGAAAATATCTTGTTTCACCTCAAAACCATGTTAGTGGGTTCGATCCATCGGGCAGGCACGCACAGACGCGCGCGCACACACACACACACACAAGCGTGTATGCTAATGATGGGTCCTAAAAAAGGGGGACTTACCTTTCTAATAAATTACTGTTCCCGAACAGAGCGCCACAGTCTCCCTCGAAAACGGGTGTCGAGCGAAAACAGTGCAGCCAATGCTGGCGGTAGGAAAAACTGCTTACAGACACTTGTGGCGCACTGCTGCTGCTGCTGCTGCTGCTAACGATGCCTGAATCCGTCAGATTCAGATTTGGTAACTTTTTGTACCGATTGGTAGCTTTGCTGCCGTACGCTCTCTCAGTCCAGGTCAGCAGCGTTAAAATGCCTACCACACAACACAAGTGTACTCACTGGCAGCTAGGCTTTGCTTGGAAAATGGCCACCAAAAAAATGCTGCTGATTCAGCACCGACAGGCGAGCGCGCTACGAATACCACCGGGAACACTGGGAATCGCACTGCCGGACACGGAACACTGGATTCCACCGGATGTGGATGAGATTGTACCTACGGACCTAGTCCCCCTAGTCACTAAACACACCCACCCATGCACATACACACAGACACTAAAGCACACGCGTACCGTAGTTGCAGGATATTCAGGCCAGGCAGGTGGAAAACGCAGGGAATATTTAAAAATCCTTCAAGGTCCGAACACCGGCGTTCGCGCAGCGGAGCAGTCGACTGTTACGAGCGAAATGAGTTTTCGGCTGTCGCGACATCGTTGTTTTATATATCGACCCCACTCCTCACGATCGCCACCCGACCCGCGGCGCTTCTTCGCTACTGCGTTCGTTCCCTCCACCAAAGCCGTCGCGCAACCCGCGGGTGCGTGGTGTTGGCGACGAATGGTGGCGATCGCACAACGGGTGTGATCGAGATGGATACCAGTGGCTTCCATAGCGAATCACTGGATTCGTTGTGGAGCGGTTACCGATACGACGGAACAATAATCACTAGTACTAATACTACTAGAGTTGCTAGTACTACTACTAATACTACATGCGCCAATAGCACCTGTGCACTCCCGACGCTTCTTCCAGCCGCAGACAAGACCGCGGAGTCTGGAGAATACGATCGGGAGCGAATCGGCGAAAAGCCGGTTCCGAATAGGGGAGTATACGATACAAAGCCCGTTCGCTATATCTCATTTTCGTGCTGGTGTGCCGCTTTGGGACGGAAATTCCAACTACAAGTCGCTTTGTGTGCCTCCCGCGATGTGATGAGCGCGTCTCCATGCTGTCTTACTGATGGGATGATGTGACTAAGAACATTGCTTCACTGCAAGCGGTGGGCATGGGATCATGACAATGAGTATGCACCTAGCTCTTCTCTAGAGGCTCATAAAAGCTCGGTCACTTGGTTGGTCCAATGGCTCCGGCAGTGTGGATCTGGTGGTCAAGTGCATACGACCATACTCACCCAACCAGTTTTCCCAGGGCGATGCAACACAAAGATGCAACTTGTCTTGTCTACTTGCATCCAGATTGCGCTGCTCTCTCTCTCTCTCTCTCGCTTTCGCTCCTTCTTTCTTCCTTTCTCTTTTTATCCCTTTCTATTCGCCGTGAATTGGCAAGTAGTGGTCAGTGTTAACCGAGACCATGGCAGCTTGTAGTAGGCCGATGACGAACCGTTGCACAGAAATATCTCCCCTAGTATTGTGGCGTCTTTGCACCGGTTCGCAAAATTTATCTTGTTAAACTTGGCCCATTTGGGAGCAGGATTTCACCCCAGCACCCGCTGTTTCTGTTCCGCTCTTCTTTTCCGCCGTAACGTAACGTGTGCCCTTCAACTGGAGCTTGTACAACCATCGGGACGGTGCGCTATCAACGGTAAGAAGTATGCAAAAAAAAAACACTACGATCTTCTACCGCTGCCAATCAAAATCCGCGCCACAAAACATTCGGTAGAGTTTCAATCTGTTGCCTAATCTGACCGGCATTGAGCCAAGGTAATTGGGGCATGAACCGGTGCACCCGCGATGCAAAGGCGCAGAAGAAGCGAATCAAAAGCCGACGAAAACAAAGGGCATGCAGACAAACCGAACAAAGACCAAATGCTATGCTGACCTTTTTGCTTTCGCTTGGCGAGAATGTCAAGCAGGAGAGGGCGTTTAGTGTGGACAGATAATTAATATCGAAACTGAAACTGAAACTTTCAAGCGTATTAATTAGTGCCGAGAAAACGCGAATCACTTACCGGTGTGCGGGGGTGAAAATTCGGTCGACCTCAGGAGACTCTCTCACAACCGTAAGCGACGACGTTCAAAACGTGCCCCCATTCTTCTCCATCCGCAGCAGACGATTTCCTCTCCGTTACGCACTTACTTTTGTCCGATGTCTGCTGAATGTCGCGCCAGAATCGAAACGAATCGACCGAACCCTTTAGGGAAGCCTTGTTTTGTGAAAAACATCAGCTAAATCGGACGAAAAGAGATGGCCGTCGGGATCGTCGTGACGCAATTAGCATATTCGCTTAGTATTTAGACGCAGGGCGTTGTTCCCTATCCAGATCCGGTAGGGAACACAGCCGGGATGGATCAGGTGTGTCAACGTTTTGTGGGATGGGAATCGATCTAAAAAAAAAAAAAACGCTACACCAAAGAAGCGCGTGCTTGGTTAGACAGCTTGGATTACCGATGCTGTAGCGGGCAAGTTTCGGGTTTGAGTCACTGCCCGGCACATCTTCTCGACCATGATGCGCAGCAAGCGACCAGGGTTCTCGACCTGTAGCACTGATTCGAGGAGAACAACATGGTGGAGAAAAATTTTGCGATCTTGCTCAAGGAGAAATAACCGTAAACAAACGTGATCGTGAACACGCGTTCCTAAGGAAAAGATCGTCTTTTTGTACAAACGCTCGGTGTGTGTGTGTGCGGTTGTGTACGTATATAACATATCGGCTGGTGATAGCTTACTCATTAGCATCCGGAACCAGATATTTTATCGAAGTGTGTCTGCGTTACACGAAAGTATTCCGCGAGCAGGCAGATGGCCGTTTCATCGCCTAAACGGTATTGAAATCTTTCCGACCGGTTTTTGCTGGTGTTTTTTCCCTCCACCTTATCTGTGTGTCTGGACAAAGCTTTATAGTTTTTGTGCCGCGCCACTAGTATCTAATACATATAATGGTATGAATGGTAAACGTTTCGCAAACAAACTGTTCAAAACCCAACTCTCTCTCTCTCGTGCTCTCGTTTATCGTAAATAAAACTTCCAATACGTTCTTCAATGCTAATCTAACGGGGTCGGGTTTTCTTTTTTTTCGTTCATTAGACATTAGGAATCCCGCAGGGGAAATTTTTAGGATAGCAACAGCAGAAACATCGAGAATGTAGGCATCGCGATGAGATGGCATAATGCGAATGTTGAAGGGTTTGTCCCGAGGGTGCGTTGTTTCGCCAGTGAAACCGCTTCAACATCGGAACGAAATGGGGCTGCAGTGTGGCGAATTTCCAGCTTTTCCATCTACCAAAACAATGCCTTCTGTTTTTTTCTCTCTCGTCGTTGTGTGTGTGTGTCTCTAGTGTAGTGTCAAGGTTAGTGTAATGAGTGTCCACAAGGACGGTAGCCCTCGGTTGGATCCGTTTCTTTGCTTTAGCTGTAAACAGCTTTATTATCCGGCCCTAACCCACCGCTTTCCCGGCGGACTGTCCTTGGTTTCTTGGAGCGGAAAATTTTCAACCAAACGCCCCTGCCGGATGGGGCGTTGCCTCTCACGCTCGAGCCACAGTTAGTGTTTTTCCCCACCCAGCTAGGGGGAATTGTTTTGTGGCCGTCTGAATCACTTCACGATCGTGAGCAGTATCGTTGGGTTTAATTGTCACGATAAAGATCGGGGAGATGGGTGGTACTGTTTTACTTTCTTGCACAATTCGACAGAATCGATTAACACATGCCGCTAGTTGCGCAAAAGCACCATATCTGAATGGTAACGGTCGGTGGGTTGAGGGGACTGTTGGTTGTATGCTTAGCGTAGGTGAGAACTGAACATCACATCGAGTATTATTTTAGGCTTCGTTCACGAATGGTTAGTTCAAAGGAATAGGATAATCAAATTGACGTAAATTAATAAGATGTTTATTTGACGGGGAATATAACACTTGTAGCAGGTGTGACTACATTTGAGTTCGGGTAGTACAGAGATGATTGGCAGGTGTAATCCAAGCATGACATCACTTAATACTATTGTCGCTTGAATTTTCACAATACATATCGATAAGCATCATCACACACATTAAATCATCTTCCTGCGCACGAGAGTAGTGTGCGGCACAACCTTGGCCATGATGGCCGTCACGGTAAAGGCAGTAGCGTTGACACCACCAGCCTCGGAAGCTGTCGATTGCTCGATTTGGTCAGTTGTTTTTCTCCCGGCTGCCATCGTGAGCGTTCGTTACCGCTTTAGCAGCTAATTGATGCGTTGTGGGTTGTTTAGTGTTAATGCTTGGTGGCAGCACTTGATTAGCGCCAACGACCGGTCGATCGATGCCAACCGGCCCGAAGGATGTACGGTGTGCGTACCACTGCCAAATTCACACCAGCTCTCACATTACGGTGATAGCCGATCTGCTGACCCTGACACGCGGCTTTACCTTACCAGCCCAAACGACAAAAAGTGGCCTAATCTAGAAAGGAGCTTTGGGTGGCATATTTTGTCGGTAGTGGTTCCAATCTCCTTAGTACGGTTGTGGTTCAAGCCGAGCGTTCTTGAATCCTGTTCCATTTTGACAAAGTGAGTTTTTGAAAATTGAAGTCTCCCTAAAGGTTGCAACGTGTTATTGTGGAATGATCTAGATCATGAAACTCAGATCATAAAAGACTCGCACGAAGCGATCTGTTCGCACTACAGCGGGAACAAAAAAAACCGATGTGCGGTTTAACTGTTTATTCAACAATTTAGATTATTTGCCAAACAGCTGCCAAACACGGTGGATGAACATTAACCCCTTATCCCATCATGTTACAGTGTCCCTGTTTGCGTGCTGTTCTACGTCACCAAAACCCGAGTCCGCGATCTCATTACCATCCATGAGTACACAATATTCGACGCGAGCTCTCATCAATCAAATCAAATAGTGCGCTATTTATTATTCTTTCTTCCGCAAAGCCCGCGGTTGCCAGACAGCGTACTAAGAGCAGCGGAACAGAAAAAATTGTCTGTTAAAGCTGCATTATCATCAGCGTGGATTGGGTGTTTCTGCAGAATCTACGTTGCGCAACTAATCCTCAGCACAAAGTGGTACGAAGAAATTGTATCCCACTTTAGGCTGGGACACGTTCCCAGTGTTTACACCGGGAGTAGCGGGCACTGGAAGCAGGAAGACGGATTTTTGTTTTTAAACTGAAGAAGCGTCGTCAAAGCCGCTGATCCTGTTTTTATCACCTGCAGCGGTTGGACAAGCAAAGGCACGAACGAAGACATCCGGGGGCCAACGCTTTTAAAAGCAGCCACTTATATGGTTCCATCTGAAGCTTGATGATCGGGCCAATTTGAGTGGTGCGTACGATTGACATGTAAGAACTTCCCTGTTTGTAGCATGACCTTAGTGTACTGGGGTGGTGTGCGATGGGCCGGGATTCACAATGTAGCAAAAGCTTCATGTTGATAAATTGCTCCGGGCGCTAGTGCCATGTACTTATTGGTCCAGATATCACGGCGACCATCATCGAAGTACAATTTGGAAGATATGAACAACAGGACAGGACAGGGTACGGATACGATTCGTACGCGGCCGAGTATTCATTAGCCTGTCCGCAGTTCAAGTACCGGCCGCAACAATAACGCGGCCCAAATCGAGTGTGTCTCGAGACGAAAAAACATGCCGTACTGTTGTGTTATGTTGAGCTACGGATGCAGAATGTGCACGTGCGAGAGAGAGAGAGAGAGAGAGAGAGAGAGAGAGAGAGAGAGAGAGAGAGACACTCAGAGAGAGAGAGAGAGAGAGTGAGAGAGATACTCCTGTGAGATGGTGGCTGTGGGATTGGATGTTTGATTTTGCAACTGATCAACGTACAACGTACTCGTGCAGTGCCCTAGCAATTGCCTCCCAGCGCCAAAGGCCCTTTTTGGCCTCTGATGAAGAGAAGATATGATCAGGTTCGGGGTACGGCCATCGTATAGATTCAGCATTAGCGTATGATGCGGGCTGCGTGTGATCAATAGTGGCCGTCCTAGTTCGTGGTCCCTAAGTACACAATGCAGATGCCGATAGTACCGACATTAGGCAGGTTAACGTTTTGAACTTATTTGGTTCGTAGACACTTTGTCGATTGCTGCTGACCCGTGGCGGGTCGTACCAAGCGAGAGAGGGATTCGTCGAACGGGGGAGTTGAATTTGGGACAAATGGTGTCAACTTGCACACGCAGAAGTAAAAGTTTGAGTAATCTGATCAAATGAAAGGAAACTTAAAAATTAACCAATTATGTAGGTTAAGATCGAGTGCGCGCCGTGAGTGAATTTGAAATGGTAAGAGTAGTGGGCTTGCTTGTAATGTGTGGCCATACATGATTTTTTTTTGTTTATCCATAATTCATTAGAATTGTCATTGCATGCGTATGTTTCTACCTCGCAATGGACTTTGGTCGAGTAACAGCTTTTGTAAGATTGGCAAATTTCACCACATCATCGTGTCTGCACGTCACCAAGGCGGATTCGTCGATGGAGCGTCACCTAGGACGTCAGCATAAGCGTGGACTGTTAATCCACCCATTGCCAAGCTGATGTCAACCACTGCGTGACCTTTGTACCGAACCGATATTCTCCACCGAGAAGATCAATCGAAACCAGCTGTACGTGTGAGTCGTTTGGTCTTCTGCTTTGCTTTGTTAGCGATGAAGTAGAAACCGAAAATGAGAGTACAAACAGAGGACCGCTTTATGTGCGAAAGAACCAGAATTCCTTATCCGGATGCAGCAGGTATATCCATCTGTTTGCGCTTCACCTTATGCAACCGGATCAGCGGTATGCTTTCCGTCTGGATGACATGTTCGATAGCAACAAATATTTGCACAAAGAGGCAATTCGGGATAGGGCCATACGCAATGTTGTGCGGATGGGAACGAACGGATAAACCGGTTGCCTGCGACATTGAATTCTGTGCGATGGCGGATCATATTTGCCGGACGTGAGAAATGTGGAAGCGCATGTTCGTGATTAATTTGTCATTGATAATTAGAATACGATCGGAGTGGACTGTAGTAGGATGATGGCGAATGTTTGAATAAATGTAGGTTTGTATACTGTATACATTGAGCAATATTTAATAGAAATATTCAAATCTAGGAATGTAATAAAACTTGAAGGGAATGCATGACGGTTGCATTGTATCGTGATCGTAATCCTTACCAATCTGAATCATCTGACCATTGAAATATATGAAATATGTTTTGAAATAAAGTATATTAAGCCTATTATGCGAAAATCATGCTCTAGAAAACTATTAAACTTTGATCCTGTGCATTGTATATGTATTTTATACTTGTAATTTTATCATAAATTAGTAACATCTCCTGTTTGTAGTTGATTCAACATCAACAACAAAATAACCGTTCCATCAACATTTTCAAATTGTGATGTCCATCCGCTCGCTCACTGTGCTCACTGACGCCGTGTTGTTGTGACGTTTTGTGCAGATGTGTTTGACGTTTACTAGCCGAAAAGAAATAAACATTGCCGCTTCCATAAACATTCGCGTGTTTTGGGGACGCACAACTTTTACGTGAAAAAGAAGCATTTTTAAGCTCGTTTATGATTTTCAACAATTTTACATGCCGTAAAACCAGCTGGTTGTAGTGTGTATCGTTTAAAACATTTCCCCTGTCCGTGTAGTACACGAAACAACTTCTTGCGTTTGTTTGCCGTCGGGATAGTAAACACTGGGCGTCTACTTGTAACATTTGTATATAGCTGCCACTACCTAAAGGCTTGCGTGTAATTTTAACAACTAGCCATGATAAAGCAACCAGTCCTAGCGGAACTGCAGTACTTCGTTAAGAGCGTGTCCCTTCTGTATAAGGGTGTGCCGCTGAAAGATACAGGCGCACTGGTAAAAAGTGCACTTCACTTGCTGGAGGATCTTCCATCAACGCGAGATGCGGTTTTCGATTATTTTACGCTCGTTTACAACAATGCCGTCAAAGTGTACATGCTCAGTGCTGAGGTAAGTTTTGTTTTCTTCTTCCATTACCTTTGTCTAGCTTGTTTAACGGATGTGTAAATTAACTTTGTTGCAGAAAAATTTGCCCGATCCTTCGGTAGACGATGAGGCGGTGCAGGAGATACACGAAGCACTGGAACGTTTGGTAACGGCTGGTCCAGCCGCCTGGTGTCCACTGATATCGTCCTGGTGCTTGAAACTTCTGGGAGAAGTATGCAAAAAGCACTATCGACGCCGACCACCGCCGGATATCCGGGGTGCATGCAATCTGTGGTTGGGGTGCAGTGCTATACGCTACCTCCTAAGCCTGAGTGCGCTATGCTTCGAAAAGCTGACCGATAAGGAAATGGACGATTGCATTAACGAGCTGCTCGCCATTTACGGTACGCACAGTCCGTTCTTCGATTGGGTCGTAGCACGACTGGGTGGATGTTTTCCGCTAAAGGTTATCACGAGCATGCTGGCGATGGGAGTAAGCCGGTTCACGGGTGAATTCGATCAACCGTCCGAGTCGGAGGTGGAAGTGCTTAGCTATCTCGGGTTGGCGCACGAGACTGAATTACGTAGTGCGCTCAAATCTACGCTGGAAATAGAGAACACTTCCAAGCAGGCGATTCCGTATTTGTTGTTGCTAGCAAAAGCTTCCGATACGATATCTCAAGCGCTGGTAGTTGTTTTTCTAGAGCTAAGTAAGTAATAGTACGTGTGCACCTCGTGCCTCTTTTTAAAAGTCCCTCAATTGACAATTTCAGACGAAGAAAAACGGTTACAATCGCTAAAAATTCAACCGAAAAATTGGCCCTCGAACATCAGCCTTCCATACGTGCTGCATACGGTCGCTGGACTTTTGCTAAAGATAAAGAAACACGCCATACAGGTGACCCTTATCCTTGCAAAATTGTCCACTCAGCACAGCTGGTGTCAGGAGCTGCTAGAAATTATGTTTGTCGAACTGGAAACGCTGGTGCTCGAAAAGCATTCGGTCCCCTTGCTTGAAGACATCATACGCGACGGTTCGCGCGAAACGCTGTGGAACAGTTGCGCGGCCGACATTCCGTACGTACAACAAGTTGGGGTACGATTAATCTTGCTGGCCAGCTTTAAATCCAACTCCGTGTTCCATCAATCAATCGTGTACCTGCTGTCCATGGGGGACCAGACGACCATCGGTTCCAGTACAAAACCACACCTTAACGCGCTCGTTCGTGTGCTTGCCGGACCACACGGAACGTCGGATGTGCCTAAGGTGCGACCCGCGTTTGAAACTGCGTTTGAGAAAATACTAATCGCCCCTTACAAACGACTCGATTGTTGGAACATTCTGCACAATTTGGTGGAACTGTTAAAGTTGGAACGTACCGCCATACTTGGGAGCACTTTGCGCAAAGTAAACTGTGTCGGTATTGTGCACGAGCTGTTGGATCGAGTATTGAAGATTTGGGAAAATTTTCTAAACCACGAAAGGCATGACGAACCGCCAGTGTCTACACCGGAGCTGGATACGGGTAGTGGATCACAACCGAAGGAACCTGCTAAAAGAGTGAAGAACGAACTTTCCTCACCGGAACCAATGGAAATAGGAGAGGAACCGTCGAATGGTTCGAAGACAATCGAGGCTGCATGTAAGACAGTAACCTACAAAGACCTCATACACGAAACGGTACGCTTGATCGAATGCTTAGATCTGGGCAAAAGCGTCACAATCGGAACGGGCCAAACGTTGAAGCTTTCCCAGCTGTTGGTAAAATACTTTTTCTACTGCCTCAAACTGTTGTCCTCCGGTGGAAGTAGTGTGGCGACCGGGAAGGTACCCGAATCGCTCGACGAATCTCTGAACAGAGTGTACGCGTTACTTTCGAAACACTGTGGCCACCGGAAAGCGGCACGTACCGCGGCCCTTCGTGAGCTGCTGGAAGGTGCACTGTTCATGCATGGCAAGCTGTTCGGTTCACAGTCGGAATCGCAAGCGTACAGCTTCGACAAACCGGACGATTTGTTGATCAAGCTTAACCAGAAGCAGGGCATAGCACTGAACGCATCCCGGGCAACCGTGCTGCATGCGGGCATCATCGGTCAGGGACCAAAAATTCCGACCAAAAAAGCCGTTGGACCGGGGTCCGCAATGCAAAACCACCTGTTGAATGCTATCGTGGCGTGCTGTCAGGATGTGAACGACCACCAGGCAACGATCGACGGTTTTAGCTACGTGTCGCTGCTGCTTGTGGAAATGATTTCCCCGGACGTGATGTACAACGGGTTACCGTGGCCCGAGGAGGACTTTATAAAGGTGACGATGGAACGTGATCTGCAGATCCAGCGTACCTTCCGCCAATCGCCGATACTTTGGTCAATACTTGGGCTGGTCGCGTGCTACCGCCCATCGCTGTGCTACTGTTCGGTGCTGTTGCGTGCCCTTTGTGCTTCCGCTTTGCATCAGTGGCGTTCCAAGACGGCTGAAACGCTGAACGGTGTGAAAACGGATCTGATGTACATGACGACCAAGCTGCTTGAGCTGATGGCACTGGCGCAACTGTTGCCACCGCCTCTAAGCTACCTGCACATTGTGTTAGAATATTTCGATGGGCCTGAGGTACGGATAAAACTCCTCCAATCATTAAGCTTATGTACAAAAAAAATCATTTCGGTGCTGTTTTTCTTTATTATTTCTTCAAAATTTTAATTCTAGATTGCTTACGTGCTTAAGGAGTGTGTGTGGAACTATATGAAGGATCACGTCCCATCGCCGGTACTGTTTGTGTGCGATCCGACCGGTTTCCATTGGCGTGATCCACTCACATCCCGGCCACCGTTACAGTACACGAATCCGCTGCGTAACACCATGCAGAAGAAGATGACCCGAGTCGGTCACCTATATCATCAGATGTTCGTTGGGCCGGAGCTTCGAAATCCTACCGGCAGCAGCAGCAGTAACCAGCCACAGCTACAACAACAATCGGCGACACAAGGAATCGTCGGTGCAATCGGCGGCGATCCGGGATCAAAGGCTGGACCTAGCGGAAGCTTTGGCACCCTTACATTGGGACCGGGACATGAACAATTGTAACGAGTGGGTAAATTAGTATTAGTTTCTTTTTAAACAATCTGATGCTTCACAATATCCGTGCAAAACGATGCATGTAAAAAAGTACAATTAAAGAAAAAAGAACTGCTCGAACCGCTCCTGCTTCGTATCTCAGTATCTCTGTTCGTGATCTTGTTCGTGACTAGCCTCTTGCCTGCCGTTTGTCTGGCTGTCCAGTATCATCTGCAAGAGCAGCAGGATCTTGTTTTCTTTTGGAATTCTCTTCATAACGGGTTGTTGCGCTTTCAGGTGCGATTGCATCATGGACTGCATCTGGCAGAGCGTCTGCTGGTTACTGTACAAGCTCACTTCTAGCTCTCTGATGCGTTGCTCACGAAAACCTAGCTCGGACAGCAGCTCCTGTACCTGTCGCTCTAGCCTATCGATTGTTTGCTGCTTGTATTCTACATCCAGTTGCACATCACTTACGGGTTCGACCGGCTCAAGCGGTTCCGTTGGATCAACTACCGTTTCTGATTGTGTGACGAACGTTTCCTGCAACGAGGACGATGAGGAGCCGTTTTTTTGTGTGACGAACGGTTCCTGCAGCGAGGACGATGCGGATGCTCTGTTTTGTTTCTGCTTTCGTAAATACTTCGGAATGGTACCGAGTGGATGAATTTTCGCCATACTTTTGCTACCATCCGGCAAACCGGATGGAAGTTTTTTATCGCAGTGTGCCACGGCCACGGTATTCGGACGGATTGTGGTAGATTTTTTTGCCGGCAGTTCTCTTTTTCCTTGCTGTAATAGGAAGACGAATCTAATAATTACACCGTCGCCATTTGTGCTCTTGTAACTCACAACCGTGGGATGATTTCTGTTCCGTAAGTCCATGGTTTTTTGGAAGGAGGAGAAACGTTTTTCCGGCGTCGGTTTTGTGGAATGCAACAATGGAAAATTCAGTAATGCAACTACACACACTATGGTTACTTTGATTTATCTAAGCACGTATCTTTGCTATATTTAACGTGCATTGCATTTTCATTCACAAACGATCCTAGTATGTTAGTTTGGGGCGCATCCCTTCGGTGAGAACTTATTGTAAGATCGTGTCAAATTTTTCCCTAAAGTTTTCAATCGCTTTTTTTAACCGTTCATTTTTCTCCTCCAACAATCGGTGCTGTTCAATCAACGTCTGTAGACGGCTTAATATGGTCAGTTCTTCCGTTACACCTTCGGCATACTGTTCCTCCTGTCCATCCGGTATCACACAATCCATCATGTCCAGCATCTTGCTGTGCAAGTGTTTTATATTATTCAACTTTTCCTCACATCGCAGTTCATGCCTGGCCAGCTCGGTGCATACATCCTTGAGGCTTTTAAATTGTGCCTCAAAATTATATTTCTCCATCGGACGAATTTTCTCCTCGCCTTTATGCTCCATTTGAATGGTTTCTATTTCGTGCTGAAAAATGTACAACGCAAAAAAAGTTAAAAGAATTTCTCTAAAATGGTAAAATAATGTTACAATACCAGAGTAAAAGCGGGTTTTTTTTCCCTGCCTGTAAAGAAGATGGCTCAGTCAACTAAGTTTAGCTTCATACGGTTGCTACGTTTTCACTTACTTACTTACTTATCAGGCGCTACAACCGCTTCGCGGTCTTGGCCTGCTGCAACAATCCTCGATACCGCTCACGGTTTAGCGCCGTCGTCTGCCAATCCAATATCCCGGCCGTTCTGGCGGACGCATCGACGCCATCACTCCATCTCAGTTTGGGCCTACCATGCCTCCTCTGTCCGTGTGGACGGCCTAAAGGGACTTTACGGGCTGGGTCGTCCGGTGCCATTCTCATGACATGACCAGCCCACCGGAGCCTGGCGAGCCTAATTCGCTGCACGATGGTGAGTTCACCGTACAGCTCGTAGAGCTCGTCATTGTAGCGGCTCCTCCATTGTCCTTCCACACATGCGGGGCCAAAAATCCTTCTGAGCATCTTCCTCTCGAACGCGGCTAAGAGGGATTCGTCAGTTTTGGACAAGGTCCATGTCTCAGAGGCGTATGTGAGTACTGGGACTATAAAGGTTTTGTACAGTCCCAGCTTCGTCCGTCGCGACAGGTATTTTGAGTGGAGAAGTTTCGTCAGGCTGTAGTATGACCGGTTAGCAGCCAGCACCCTTGCGCGCAACTTAACGTCTATGTTGTTGTCGGTGCTGACTTTTGACCCCAGATAGTGGAAATTTTGGACGACTTCAAAGGTGCGATCACCTATCTGTACATCATCCCTGCGTAAATCAGTGTTTGTTAGCAGGGCCGCT
>KZ063598.1:10728-24599 GCA_002091835.1 Anopheles maculatus
CTGGCCGGGGTCTTGAAATGGTCGGAAGAGTTCTTCAGTTTAATTCTTACGGTCAGCTCACGCCCTCTGCAGAAGCGTGGTGCATGGATAGGCGATGGAACAATGGAAATCGCGTGTTGCGTGCAACGAATGACTGCAGTTTCTGAGTGAGTGTGTGTACGTGTGCATGTGTAACTGTATTGTTATGGGTAACATGGTGCAGAATGGAAAACGGCTAGTGCTGGAGAGCGAATTATTGTGCGTACAATACCAGGAAGCGACTAATGAAAACTAACGACATAACTACGTGTTAGGGAGAGAGGTAGAGAGAGATAGAGTGAGAGCGCGCGAACGCATAAGTATATAGAGTATAGCGCATGGATGTCTGACGAGCTCGATGGGATGAGGACATGTGTGAGGGATTAAAACTGTGATGTCAAACTCATTGTTTGAGAATTTTCTTCTGGCATTTTCCATTTTTAAAGTTGAATTAATGAAACTCTACGTGAGATATCGATTGGCCGCTTCGGCTTCTTTTCGTGGCGTTCATCTGTGAGGTCAAAATTTTTAAGGACTCTCTCGCATAAATCTAGCTTATCATTTATATTGTCTTGGAAGGTATGGAGTGGAGTTTCTGGCGAATTGGCATAAATCTGTGACAAATAAACTTTGCGGAGTTAAATTGCACGTCTTCTTCTTCTTCTTTCTTGGCCTAACGACCTCTTAGGTCATGCCTGCCATTTTTGGCTTACTAGACTAATTGTTACCGCATAGTTGGATAGTCAGTCTTTACTATGGGGGAACGGCCCAGATGAGACTTGAACCCTGGTCTTGCCGTGTGAAGACTGGCGCCGCTCTCGCATCTACCACCGGGCCGTCTTGGTGGTGAAATGTTGGAGCTTTCGCTGAAGACAACTAGCGCCTCGTATCTCGCCGGAAAGCGAATAATGATCGCATTTTTCATTGCGTCTTGTTAAAACCACATATCTGCTTGTCTAGTAATGACGTCTCCGTCCAACAATGTACACCGGATAGGGACTTTCTGAGGATGCATAGTCGAACCATCGTATGGCAATGTGTATGATCTTTAAGCTTCCGATCCTGCGACTTGTGTGTTCTTTACACAGAATTCACCAAGTTGAAGTTGGCAAGCAACCTAGTTCTTGTGCATGGTGTTATCCATATTGTTGCCTGATTGCTCGCATTACTACATCAAATTAACAAAAACACACTTTATATCCAAAAAAAATCTTAACACATTCAACAATATCGCTGAAATCAACTGTCAAAGCTAGAAAATGCCTTTTGGAAAAGCCATTATATTCATCATTAGATTTAATTCACTGTACTAGATGATCTCTGGGGGTGTGGGGAAAGGATGAAAGAATCTTGCAGTTGGGGAAGGGTCTGCTGCAATGCTAAACGACCTGTTTTGTGTTTCTCTGTTGTTTGCCATGTTTTTCATTTCGGGGCAGAATTGTGTTTCGTTTAATTATGTTGCGTGTGTTTCGTATGAAAGTTTTCAAGTCTTTAGGAACAAACGTTAGGAAGAATGTCCGGACGGAGAACGGTAAAGTGTGGGGGGGCGGGTACACACGAATGGGTATAATGATCAATGGGACGGCATATTTCGATTGCAGCTGGTTGAATATAAATTATAAAAAGAAAAACAATCGGTGCAGAGCATCTTCTTTTTTTTATACGATCAACACTTTCTGGGTGTTTCTGCTTTTGTTCGTGGTTTGTTTTGTCATTTTTTTGTTTTGGTTGGTTTTTGCAATTTAGTTTACTATTCTTTATCTCTTATAGGAACGGTTTACTAGCTTGCTTGGTGTTCCTGTTTTAAGTAGAAGGAAATGGTTATAGTTTGAGTAAAATGGTTTTGCAAGTTCTTTTTGTTTGATTTTTTTTCTTCATATAACGTAACACTAGTTTTCGGGTGGTATAAGAACGAATTGAATCATTAACGGGGGTAGAAAAAGAGACAGACAGCGAGAGAGAGAGAGATAAGGGGCGAATAAAACGAAAGTAATTAGATTAAACAAGTGAAAAACCATATCATAGTGGATATTAAACGGAATATAGGCGTTGAGAAAAGAAGCAACTATGCTTTATCAGGCTGTATCGGTTTAACGGCTAGAGGCAACACTCGATGAAAGATGCCGTGTGAAAGCAGTAGCTCGATGGAACTATCGAAAAGTGGTAGAATGCTTTGCTAAATTTTCCAAACTTTAATTACTAACGAAAAAGATAGCTGAGCTGCTTTAGAAGCTGGTAATTATTCAAACGGCAAAAGTTATAAGTAGAATTATGCTTTTTTTAAAATCTGAATATGGTTAGGATCATTACGAGAGAAATGTGCGAATGTGCGAAACACGTACGTTACACGGCTAAACAAAATTCAACAAACACAGATCAATCAATCGGTTGTGCGGCATATGTCAAACTTAGAGGTGCATTGTGGTGCAAGAAAATCGATCAATACAGATTAAACGGAAACCAAATGACACTACATGGCAGTTCGTTGTAAACGTTACGATATGTATGCTCTCCCCGTGCAAACACGGTACAAAAATAATTAATCTCACATTTTCTCAGTTTCAACAACGGAGAACGTTTTCAAACACACACACACTCAAACAGCTCAGTTACAGCACGGTGTAGGACCGTTAACAAAAATGTGTAAGCAACGCATTACGATGAAAGTATGGTACAGCAACGAAAGCAAAAAGCAAAAGTTTTATAATAGTTTGTATTTTTAACAAAAACATATTTCCAATCCAATAACAAAACTTCCATCGAATCGTAAATGAAAACAGTCGGTGCAAATGCGTAATGCTGCAAACACACACTGCAATGGTTTCTGTACAGGTTAAATGAAAAGGTAGAACAAACAGCATATAAAACAGGCACCAACACAAAACCAAAAACCGGTAACACAACAAACGTAAAATCAAAAACAAACAAACAAAGAGCGCAAAAATTAACGCATCTCAATAAACCACAGGACAAACAAACGTGAACTCAGATCAAAGAAGAGAGATAGAGTTGTAGTAGTAGTAGTAGTAAGAGATAAATTGAGAGAGAGAGAGAGAGAGAGCGTTTTCGAGATAGAATATTGCTTTTCGTTTAAAAATTCTAACCTGCTGCATTCTTTGGTCATTTCTATCTAAAACGCCAGTTACCAATTGTACATCGCCCCGAACATTGATGTGCGGATCGCGCTCCGCCGCCAGATCGAGCACGCGCAGCCGATTGACGGACAGGCCGGCGATCACTCCACTGAAGGGTCGCTCGATGCGCGAACGTCCGTTGCGTGCGATCTTACCGCCGACCTGTATGTTAGCCATCGATGTAAATACGGTCGATTGGTGCCCTGGAAGGATGGCAAAGGATGAGCGGGTGTTGTCCTAAGGAAACGTTGCACGTTCAATCTTACCGATTGAAGACACCGTCTGGACGTTGTAGTCATCGATTTGTAGCGTAGCATTGGCTCCTGTTCTGGTGAAGCGCACAATGTGGTAGTTATTGTCATTTACCTTGACCGCTACTTCGCCCAACGGGAGATCTTGTGTGCCAACGTTGTACACGGTAAACACATTTCCTTCCACCTGTAGAATGTTGTAATGAGTTGCGTTTTACAATTCTTATTTTAGGTTTCATTTCGTTTAGCTGGCTTACGATCTCCATCTCGATATAGTCCTGCGTCGTAGAGCTCTCGATGCGCAACAGCACGGCATCCGATTTCGTCGTAACGAATCCAAGCGCTATACTGTCCTCCTCTGTGTCGGGTTGACGTCCCGGTGGAAAGTTGTACTGTATGAGGCCTTTATTGTTACCAAACTCGTAGGAGATTGATTCTGCAGGAAGGATAAAGTAAGTTTTATAAGCCATTAGCAACATTCAACTAAAAAAAAAAACGTCTCTTACCATCGTAGCATGTAGGACCAGTAAACGAAGTCATGTCACACTCGCACGCATACGCATTCCATTGCTGCACACACACGCCCCGATTGGCGCACGCATTCTGGCTACACTTGGTAGGACCTTCGCAACCGGACACTACCAACGAACTCGGCACCACCGCATCCTCCGTCAGGCTGGGCGACGTATCGGCAAGATCCACCGATGCGATGCACCCTTCAAACCCAGACCGAGACGCAATGCTCGACGGTAGCCGTGTGTACATATCCTTAAACACACCACCAACGTACAGGATGCCTTCCAGCTCGAGATGCATATTGTTACCGCTGGCCGTGTAAATCTCGATCGATTCATCGACCGCGAGCGTGTGCGTTTTAGGACCCGGGCGACGGATACTAACCGAATGCCACCGATTATCGTTCATGTGGATGCGGGCCTTATCGCGCAACGTGATCGGTCCATCGCCAAGATCAAACACGTAATGGATGTGCCCGTTCACCAGCTCGACCGCCACAAAATCGGACCGTTTGCCACCGTTGTAGAAGAGCAGACCGTTCGGTTCGAGCGTTTTGAAGCGGAAATCGATAAAGACCGACGAGTACGCTTTCAGGATCGGTAAACCAACGTACGAGTGTTTCGATCGGAACGTTGCCGGTAGGTACGGTGAACCGGGTGGCGAGTTAACGAAGCGTGCCGTCAGCTTGAAGGTGGTCGTCGGCAGCGAGGAAAGTTCCGGACCGAGCGATTTCACGAGATCGATGTAACTGCAAAATGGGTAAGAAAATGCTCGTTTTGTTAAAGGAAATTGGGGAATTGCGAAGAAGCGTACTAACCGATGCCCATTGTAGACGAACCCTTGCAGCTGACCGACAAAGTTCGGCATGGCGGCCGTCATTTGGATTTCTTCCTCCGCATGGAACAAACCTCCGAGATGGATGGATTTCACCTCCAGCGTACTGTGCCGTCCGAGGATCGCTTCAGCTATATATGCGCATATACATCACACCAATGATAAAAAACAACACCACACGGATGGGGTATGGAAGAAAGAAAGAAAAGAAACATCGAAACGGAGATGCTCCAGTAAATAGTGTCCAGCTTAAATGCTCCAGGGAGTAACGAACATAGCTAATTAATTGGGGCTTTCCCTGGAACTACGTAACATATCCAAAATAGTGACCGGAAAGCTTCGGGATTGGGCAGCGGGATAGGGAAGGTATGGGTGTGTTGGTAAAGGGCTTTTTGGGACGTACTAGTGGTAACATACACATATATAGATAGATAGAGATAAATGCATTCGAAAAATCAAAGTAACTGTAAACCTAAACATCGTAATCGCGCGCAGGCAGGTGATGGTTTGAATGCAAAATGTTCGGGATTCGGGGTGAGTGACGCGCTAGGTTTAAGAACGTTGACTCGTGTCCCTAAGGGAAAGCGAACGGAGCGTTTCTGTTCCAGATTGCAACTATTCTAGGCGGTCTAACTTTGGGGGGTGGAAGTACTGTTGGTGAATGCTAACTTATGACGTTAAGAAACGATAAAAGAAAAAAGAAATCGCATTGCTCATGCACATATGATTCAGGGCGCGCCGAACCATGCATAAGGAGCGGTGTTTATGAGGAGAGGAGGAAAAATCATATATTCGGTGTTCATTGTGCAGCAGTGCGAAGGATGATACGGGAAGTATTAAGCTTCCGTTGATCATATTAGGCTTATACAGTGACGGACAAAACGGTGAGATCACCTAATATTGGTACCTCGTAAGGCTTCTTGCTCACGAGAATTTATTATTTGAATCAAATTATACTCTGTTAGAAAACTACGCTGTCCGTGTGGACGCACATCTCAATTGTTACTCATGCATCCATTTCTTTTTGTCCTGTGGATGTTATAGGCACTAGCTTGGATAGGTTGGTTATGGAGCTAAAATTTGTATTATAGATTATTTGTCACAAATGTAATTATTAGTTTTTTAAAACTACTTAATTAAAATTTAGATACAAAAAAACTCTTTTACAATTACGACAGATGGAACCTATGAGGTAACACAAAGACTTCTACATTTCAAAAATGTAGAATGTTCACGCAGCCATTTGAATGAAAAAGCTCTCGTGTGGACGTATCCTAACAAGTTGAGGTTTTGGTACAGTTATTTAACAAATCGTCTCGTTTTTTATGCTGTTGAATTAATTTTATATGAGACTTTTGCCGGTTTAGGAACTATAACTGGACAAACGACAATTAGCAGGCAGAACAAGAGATAGTGCATCAGAGTCCAGTTCTAGCTGTAAATTGATCACTTCATCTTGTGCAATTTCTAGAATTGGCAGAATAATTTCCGTATACAACTGGTTAAATTTGAACAACATTTATCAGGATCGTTAGGAATGTGGGACAGGTTCATGCACAAACTACAAGGAGAAACTACCGTCACAACGACAAGCGTCCAACAATTACGACCACTACATACAAGCATGAATGAATTGGTGTCGACGGATCGAAAATACGTGAAAAAAGAACTTTCAATAACGAGTGCACGATCATGAGTGACGCGCTAGGTTTAAGAACGTTGACTCGTGTCCCTAAGGGAAAGCGAACGGAGCGTTTCTGTTCCAGATTGCAACTATTCTAGGCGGTCTAACTTTGGGGGGTGGGAGTACTGTTGGTGAATGCTAACTTATGACGTTAAGAAACGATAAAAGAAAAAAGAAATCGCATTGCACATGCACATATGATTCAGGGCGCGGCGAACCATGCATAATGGGGGTGTTTATGAGGAAAGGAGGAAAAATCATGTATTCGGTGATCATTGTGCAGCAGTGCGAAGGATGATACGGGAAGTATTAAGCTTCCGTTGATCATATTAGGCTTATACAGTGACGGACAAAACGGTGAGATCACCTAATATTGGTACCTCGTAAGGCTTCTTGCTCACGAGAATTTATTATTTGAATCAAATTATACTCTGTTAGAAAACTACGCTGTCCGTGTGGACGCACATCTCAATTGTTACTCATGCATCCATTTCTTTTTGTCCTGTGGATGTTATAGGCACTAGCTTGGATAGGTTGGTTATGGAGCTAAAATTTGTATTATAGATTATTTGTCACAAATGTAATTATTAGTTTTTAAAACTACTTAATTAAAATTTAGATACAAAAAAACTCTTATAATTACGACACATGGAACCTATGAACCTAACCCAAAGACTTCTACATTTCAAAAATTGAACATTCGCAGCCATTTGAATGAAAAAGCTCTCGTGTGGACGTATACTAACAAGTTGAGGTTTTGGTACAGTTATTTAACAAATCGTCTCGTTTTTTATGCTGTTGAATTAATTTTATATGAGACTTTTGCCGGTTTAGGAACTATAACTGGACAAACGACAATTAGCAGGCAGAACAAGAGATAGTGCATCAGAGTCCAGTTCTAGCTGTAAATTGATCACTTCATCTTGTGCAATTTCTAGAATTGGCAGAATAATTTCCGTATACAACTGGTTAAATTTGAACAACATTTATCAGGATCGTTAGGAATGTGGGACAGGTTCATGCACAAACTACAAGGAGAAACTACCGTCACAACGACAAGCGTCCAACAATTACGACCACTACATACAAGCATGAATGAATTGGTGTCGACGGATCGAAAATACGTGAAAAAAGAACTTTCAATAACGAGTGCACGATCAATCTGATAATGGTTGGGCTATTGTAAACGGTCAGGGGTTCCTCCCGAACAGTATGGTTTGGTCCCGGGCTAAGACACATCCTTCTGGCTAGATGCCGCCAAACTATCGCGATGGTTAGAGATGAAACACCAGCGTAAATGTGGGCTCGGGGATCGATGGCAGATGATGGTGGGTGCAGTCTAGTTTGATGCAAACGCGCGCAGTAATAGGTCAGTAGAAAGTGAGGTGTGATATGAGTATGGATGGGTGCCGTGAACACAGTGAGCGACAATACAGATGAAACCGGGTGGCATTCCCGTATGCGGTGATTCGAAGGTGGAGGCCAATAATGGCGCCAGGACATTGGTGATCTACATAACAAAAACAAAAAAAAAAATGGGGAAGTGGTGTACGTACACGTACGTACGTTCGCGAAGGAGCGGCCGCGACTAATCGCGTTTCCTGGTGTAGCAGGAGGGCTAGGTTGCGCTTGCAGAGACACAGACAGAGCAAGCACGAAGGCACGCACGGAAACACGCAAAATGGAAAGGACAAAAAGTGTGCTTTGCTCTGGTGGTGGTGATGGTGGTGCTGGTGGTGCTGGTGGTGGTGGATGCAAGGCTAGCAGTCAAACCCAAAACCGATAGACACGTACAAATCGTACACATCGCAGCTGTTCGATACTATCACATGTATTGCTTCTAACAAAACTGCCGTGTGTTTGTTGCATATAGTATTAAGGTAGCGTTGCAGCACGGAATCAAACAAATAGACATAACATGACATACCGGTTTTGCGGTTGCGGAAAAACACCTAAATAGATATTCTAACCCTCACGCACGCAGATACACACACACACGCGCACAAAGAGAGACAGAGAAATCAAAACAAAATGCATTGTGCGTAAAACCTCGTTGCGCTTCAGTTTACGTGCTTCGTTTTACACCAGGTCAGGCAAAAGCTTGGTGCTGAAAGTGGCGGGGGGAGGTAGGGGTGATGGGGTAGAGAGAGAGAGAGAAAGAGAGAGGGAGTGAAGATGACAAACACTAGTGTCAGTCTCTGTGCGGTCATCTGCGGTCTACATGTGTGTGTGTGTGCGTGTCTGTGAGAATGTGTGCACGCAGATTGAGTGCATCGGCACCATTTCTAGCACTAGATAAACGGTAAACGATAAACGACTAATTGAAACCGGTTACCGGGGACCCGCGGAAGTAAAAGAAATAAAAAGGAAGGTTTAAAAACCAATCGAAACAGAACAAAAAAAAACAACAGACGAGCTAGTGGAAGAACGCAAGAGAAAAATGGATCACGTTTTAAAAAATGCACGCAAAAACACAGAGATCAGGCCGTTTCAAGCCGATTGTTACTATAGTGGTAGAGTGGTGATTGCCATTTTGTTTTGTTTGGAAGGTGCGCTTCTTCTTCAAGGCTATTGGGGGAGCAAGTAAAAGGGGCAGGGGGTGTTTCGATTATTGCCTGTTTTTGTTATAATGTACAGACTTGTGTAGTGGTGTTGTGCTTTTAGTAACTCGAGCTCACAAACATATTCTGTAGAACGTGTAGAGCTGTTGTAGTCTGTGCTTTTGTAGGTGTGTGGAGTAAAATATGTATCGAAGCTTTTACAGAAGAGCAATATAAATTCTACAGCTAAAGAATGCTTTAAAGGTACACTTTTCTGTTGCAGAAAATGGTAGAATTTAACACATGCATTTCAAAAACTCTCCTTATTTTGATATTCTTATGTGCGATATAGAATTATGTGCTTAAGGACACATTTTTGATATGAGAAACTGTTGAAATATTATTCGACAGAAATGAAATACATATCCTCGAAAACTAAAAAAAAATGGGGAAGTGGTGTACGTACACGTACGTACGTTCGCGAAGGAGCGGCCGCGACTAATCGCGTTTCCTGGTGTAGCAGGAGGGCTAGGTTGCGCTTGCAGAGACACAGACAGAGCAAGCACGAAGGCACGCACGGAAACACGCAAAATGGAAAGGACAAAAAGTGTGCTTTGCTCTGGTGGTGGTGATGGTGGTGCTGGTGCTGGTGGTGGTGGATGCAAGGCTAGCAGTCAAACCCAAAACCGATAGACACGTACAAATCGTACACATCGCAGCTGTTCGATACTATCACATGTATTGCTTCTAACAAAACTGCCGTGTGTTTGTTGCATATAGTATTAAGGTAGCGTTGCAGCACGGAATCGAACAAATAGACATAACATGACATACCGGTTTTGCGGTTGCGGAAGAACACCTAAATAGATATTCTAACCCTCACGCACGCAGATACACACACACACGCGCACAAAGAGAGACAGAGAAATCAAAACAAAATGCATTGTGCGTAAAACCTCGTTGCGCTTCAGTTTACGTGCTTCGTTTTACACCAGGTCAGGCAAAAGCTTGGTGCTGAAAGTGGCGGGGGGAGGTAGGGGTGATGGGGTAGAGAGAGAGAGAGAAAGAGAGAGGGAGTGAAGATGACAAACACTAGTGTCAGTCTCTGTGCGGTCATCTGCGGTCTACATGTGTGTGTGCAGGTCAGGCAAAAGCTTGGTGCTGAAAGTGGCGGGGGGAGGTAGGGGTGATGGGGTAGAGAGAGAGAGAGAAAGAGAGAGGGAGTGAAGATGACAAACACTAGTGTCAGTCTCTGTGCGGTCATCTGCGGTCTACATGTGTGTGTGTGTGCGTGTCTGTGAGAATGTGTGCACGCAGATTGAGTGCATCGGCACCATTTCTAGCACTAGATAAACGGTTCTAACAAAACTGCCGTGTGTTTGTTGCATATAGTATTAAGGTAGCGTTGCAGCACGGAATCGAACAAATAGACATAACATGACATACCGGTTTTGCGGTTGCGGAAGAACACCTAAATAGATATTCTAACCCTCACGCACGCAGATACACACACACACGCGCACAAAGAGAGACAGAGAAATCAAAACAAAATGCATTGTGCGTAAAACCTCGTTGCGCTTCAGTTTACGTGCTTCGTTTTACACCAGGTCAGGCAAAAGCTTGGTGCTGAAAGTGGCGGGGGGAGGTAGGGGTGATGGGGTAGAGAGAGAGAAAGAGAGAGAGAGAGGGAGTGAAGATGACAAACACTAGTGTCAGTCTCTGTGCGGTCATCTGCGGTCTACATGTGTGTGTGTGTGCGTGTCTGTGAGAATGTGTGCACGCAGATTGAGTGCATCGGCACCATTTCTAGCACTAGATAAACGGTAAACGATAAACGACTAATTGAAACCGGTTACCGGGGACCCGCGGAAGTAAAAGAAATAAAAAGGAAGGTTTAAAAACCAATCGAAACAGAACAAAAAAAAACAACAGACGAGCTAGTGGAAGAACGCAAGAGAAAAATGGATCACGTTTTAAAAAATGCACGCAAAAACACAGAGATCAGGCCGTTTCAAGCCGATTGTTACTATAGTGGTAGAGTGGTGGCTGTTAGGGGAGCAAGTAAAAGGGGCAGGGGGTGTTTCGATTATTGCCTGTTTTTGTTATAATGTACAGACTTGTGTAGTGGTGTTGTGCTTTTAGTAACTCGAGCTCACAAACATATTCTGTAGAACGTGTAGAGCTGTTGTAGTCTGTGCTTTTTGTAGGTGTGTGGAGTAAAATATGTATCGAAGCTTTTACAGAAGAGCAATATAAATTCTACAGCTAAAGAATGCTTTAAAGGTACACTTTTCTGTTGCAGAAAATGGTAGAATTTAACACATGCATTTCAAAAACTCTCCTTATTTTGATATTCTTATGTGCGATATAGAATTATGTGCTTAAGGACACATTTTTGATATGAGAAACTGTTGAAATATTATTCGACAGAAATGAAATACATATCCTCGAAAACTAAATATCCACAAGATGTTGAAATGAGCTGTAAAACCCTGAAAATAATAATTTTTCCATAGCGCATTCTAGGAAAGTTCAACTTTAGCTGTCGGTAAGTGTACCGTAATGGTGAACTGACCACGCCATCCTAATGATGTTGGTGCATGACACCATTGCAACGATGAATGTTTTAGGAGCGAGTGAAGGTTGCTCACTCATGTTTCACCTCTCCTCCATTGAAACCAGTAACCAGTATGCTTTGCCTATGCAAGCACGCACACTGAAACTACCTAACAAACGGGGTCAAATGTAAGAACAAAAAGAAATAAAACACAAACACACTGAATGAACTACCTTGGGTTGGTGGTGGTGCCTTATTACCGTTTGAAGGTTACTACTACGCCTGAAGGTTGTCTGCTCCGTGCCAATAATTGGTCATTTATAAGGTGAAATGTTTTGGTTTACGTCGGTGGTTAGCTTTTGCGCCAACGAAATGAGCAACGAAGGACCCCCGAAACATAGACATTTAGACATACTTTTCTAGGGTCTTACGTCAATAGCAAAATATCAAAGAGTAGGTAATGATTTTGATTTTGTTTCGTTCCGTTTAATTTTTTGTTTTTCTCATGCAAAACGTTACTCATACAAGAAAGGCTGGTAGTTTAAGAGTGAGTACTTCACGCGACCGAAATTAAAACATTCATGAAGCAAAGGCAAGGGCTCTATAAGTGTGTTGTACCGTCGTCAAAGCAATTAAAAAGTTACGCAAATACGCTACACAAACGACTGTGACAAGAGTTAAGTGCTTGCGTTAAGCTGTGCTTGAACTACGATAAATGTAATGGCGGTACCTGTTACTTGCGATAGAATTATTGAAATGCATTGCTTTCGAACGTAATGGCAAGGAACTAAAACAAACTTTCTACCCTAATACTGAACGCGCCCTGTGGTTCGGTGCATTGATGTGTTGTAGTATGTGTTTTTTCGGTGTGCATTACATTACGATTATTAAGGTAAGAATGATAAATTGGCCAAAAGCAAACATAGTGCTCTTACACAAATGCTTTTACTCTAAGAGGTGTGTTTTTTTTTCTCTAGATCTGGGTTATTGTGCGTGTGCTTCTTGTGGTGGGTGTGGTGGTAAAGGTGGTGGTGGTGGTGGTGGACTGTGATCAAACGTGAAACTGTGGCAAAATATTTTTGGCGTAACAAGTGTTTGAAAGGTAAATGCAATATATAGATATAATACGGGTTTTAAGAAGGATATGTTTTATCAGAGCTAATCACAATAATAAGTATTGATTAGTAGCCAAAACAACGGTAGACAACAAATGGGAAAACAATAAAACTAACATAAATTAACAGAATTAAAAAAAGAAAAAGAAAAACCAACAAACAAACTAGTAGTTTGGTAAATTAAAGATAAAGAGTTTGGTGCACATAAAATAGCGCCCTGACGTTCGATTAATTTTGAACGCGTTCGTTTCGTTCGCGTCGTTTATTTTTCAACAACAAAATGCCGCTCGTCGCGTTGGATCGGTGTCACGACAAAACCCCGTTGCTGTTCTGCGTTTAACTTTGGCAGAAAAAGACAACTGACAAGCAGCCGGATTCACTCACTGCCAATTTGTCTCCAAACCGGTACACAAATGGTCATTGTTGCGTTGTTTTGTTTCGGGGATTTTATCACACAAGCGTCACGCGTTCGGAATGGGAACTTGAGAGCAGATGTAACTTTGGCAGAAAAAGACAACTGACAAGCAGCCGGATTCACTCACTGCCAATTTGTCTCCAAACCGGTACACAAATGGTCATTGTTGCGTTGTTTTGTTTCGGGGAATTTATCACACAAGCGTCACGCGTTCGGAATGGGAACTTGAGAGCAGATGTAGGTGAGTATTTTACAAGTTGAAACTGGACCGTAGCTTAAGTACTTTTCGAATGAATGCATGTTATGGATTGTGTAGAGTGGTATAATGGATATAATAGTGGTAAGGGAACAGGCAAAACAACACAGAGATGAAATGGATGGAAACTAGGTGATAAAGAAAACAAACAAACAGAATACTGTGAACGGTTTGAATGCAGTAAATTGTGAACGTCACTGTGAATCGATAAACAGTTCTCAATATCCACGTCGCAAGGTAGACTGTCTAGATGTTACACCCTGAGGTTTTACTGTTGACATTGGGGTTCTACAAATGGAAATGGTCCGCACTGTTGATCGTAATTGAAAACTCAAGCAGAGTGCTGTTTTTTTTTTCATCACCCTTAATATGCGCTATCACCCTTAATATGCGGGGGCGGCCCGGTGGTGATGCGACAGCGGTGCCGGTCTTCACACGGCAGGACCGGGGTTCAAGTCTCATCTGGGCCGTTCCCCCATAGTGAGGATTGACTAACCAACTATGCGGTATCAATTAGTCTAGTAAGCCAGAAATGGCAGGCATGACCTAAG
>KZ063598.1:32638-46532 GCA_002091835.1 Anopheles maculatus
TCGGGGAATCGCGCTGGCAATCAGAAAGCTGTAAGCGTTTCAAAACCAAAAATTTAGTTTCCTTCTTTATGCTTTTTTGTCCAATAGACAGTGACGCGTTCATTACGAATGGAGCCGGAAATTAGTTTGCAGCAAACTTTTCCATCCCACGCGCACCCATCACTCGTCGATCGGTCGTCGGGGACATTTGTCTTTGAAGAAACATGATGGGATCGAGCGTGCTTTCACTGTGGTTTGCTTTTGATCCCCCAAAACTACACCGGTTGTCCGTGGTGTGCGGTTTCTACCAGCGCCAAACATTGGTACACGGGTTTTGCCGCTTTGTCTCGTAGCTGCAGTTCGGCGTTGACAAAATGTTACCTCTTTCGTGTGGCGACCACGAGCTTTCTTGGTTTATGCGGAAGTCCGTGCTTTTAATAGGATTCTTACTTCTTCGCCCAAGCTAAAAACGGATGAGAGTTTCTGTTGATGTTGTACTTTCTTGTGCCGTCCGGTGCCGGAATAGAGAGCGATTGTCCCCGTGGAGCAGTAGCAGCAGCAGTAGTTTCATGCTTTCAAGATCGGATTTGTGGTCAACCGGAGCGGAACGGATAGGGTTTGGGTCTTTCGGATGGGCGAAGTCATGGTCATGTGGCGATCCCGGGGAGAATTTAGTATTATTAAACCATGTCCCACTGTTTGCAGCTGTTCGTCAAACGAGATTGTTTGCCTTTCGGTACGGCACTGCAGCATAAACTATTTGATTTAACGTTCTTAGTGTAATGAAATCAAATCTTTCTACCAGGTTTTATGTTTATCGTGCTTCATGTTAAGTAATTACTTTTTATAAAACATATTTCACTGAAAAGAAACCACATTTATTTGAGACCTACACATGCATGCACAAGCGTGCGCTGTCTGTAAAGAAGAAAAGTAAATCAAATCCTCAAAGGCATTTGAAATTACTTTCTCTTCCTACGCCATGGTTCATGTTTGTGACACGTGTGGCATTACTTCTCCACTTTTTTGTTGCACCAAATTTGATGTAATTCAAATTCACTCAACCGTCTACTGTAGCGAGCGCACAGTCTTGCTTTAAACTGTACTCGAATCTGTTTGCAATCAATAGTACTTTAATCATTCCTGTCTTGTTTGGGAGTTTAGTGAAAGAAACAGCCCAACATTTTCCATCCAAAATTCACAAACACACGCACACTTGTTTGCGCCATGTCATCACACATGTGATGGATTCTGTCGCTTCGTTCCAATTTCCACCTTTAAGTGTGTTGAATGTTTTGCGAAACATTTCCCGTGTGTGCGGCGTTAGTGCTGCTCGCTGATCCCTTGGCAGCGATTTTGTATCAACAGCGAGAAAGCGAACATCAAGTTTTTTTTTGTTTTGTTCTGGAGCATTTTCGGTCAACAACATATCAACTGCCAACGAACAATAATTTACTCTTCCCGTTCCGGGTTTTCGGAGTTGGAGTTTTGCTGTTGTTGTGGTTAGTTTACTCTTTATCGTTATCTTCTCGAAGGACAAATGAGGACTTTCTGTTGTGTGAAGCTTTTAACCAGCTTTTGCCCTTGCTTTAGGGTTGCTTGGGTGCTGGTTGGCGGCCATGACAGCTTGTGAGTGTGATTTATCACATGCAAACAACATCGTTTGGTCGCGTTAGTTGAAGTTGAATTTTCCACCGTCTACTACCGACCATGCAAAACTTTAAATGAAGTGCAATAGGAGATCAGACAGTGCGGTACTTGAGATTGACGGTTGCACTAATCATGCATTCACCGAGGAGAAAACCACAAGCGATGTAGACCGGAGACTAGATTGGTTTCCATGGTGATAGTGCACCGTTAAAGCACTGTTATTCATTTCCTAATCGTTGAACCAAAAGAGCACATGCTTTAACCTTTCTTTTTTTCCTATCGGCATCCAACAACGCCTTCAACTTAAAGATGAACCGATTGAAATTAATGCGCTCAACGTGCCCAAACTTTAAAACCCTAGCCGGAGCCACACAACATTTGCTGTATGCTGCGGATTCGGAAGAGTAACTTTCGGTTCGCCAAATATCCTAGTTTCTTCCCGCATAAAATCTACATAAAACGCCCCGAGTCCTGAAGCAGCAGGGTACGTGCGTCCTGTTTTTCTCCGCCTCACAAAAGCGCATTGCAAGATGGCTAAACTTTCAACTACCCTCTGCATAAGGTGACGCTGGGGGTGATCGTCCCACATAGCGATGCGGTCCCGGGCCGATTTCTTCACCCACACGGGTGGGTGGGAAATAAAACAAAATGGCGTAGTGTTAACATAAAACGGAAGTAGAGCGATAGAGAGAGAGAGAGCGAAAGTACGAACCGTTCAAAGTTAATCAACCGGATGCAGCAAGAAACATGACTTTGTTGGCACTTTATTCTCCCCGAGGTGCTTAAAGTGTGTGTGTGTGTGTTCGGACACTGTTCCCGGAAACCACAAAAACACCTGCCATGTTTCCAGGACCAAAGATCCCGTGCTTTTTCTTTCTCATGTGGAGCATTCCCACTAATCTCAATCACTTTCTCTCTCTCTCTTATGTTTTCTCTACTTTTCAGAGTGAAATGTGACAGCTACTTACCAGATACGATTCCCGGGTGGTGAATGTAACCGGATCCTGCGGGTCACCGGATGGACACGTATAATCAACGCGCCCGGCTACCTGTATCAGCTTTGATCCGGTACGCGCCAGATCGATCAGATTGAGCCTCAGTGTATCGGCAGAAAATTCGACCTACGGAAAGACATGGTACCACAACACGAGGAAAGGAATCGATTACACCTTAAGCACTACTCTTGCTACTTGCTACACACACACACACACACTTACCTTACGCAGACAGCCGACAAAATTGTTGTGCACACGTGCTCCCAGAAGTGCCCGAGGATTAACTGCACCGCCCACGTACACCCGGGACGACGAAAGCATCGTGAACTTGCCGGCAATGTGCGAATGGTCCGTGTACACATCGTCCACCACGGCGACCAGCTGTCCCAATGGGAGAGATTAATACAGCGCGAGAAAAAAGGGAAAAATCCAAAAGACAGATAGTTAGATTGGTGGTACGGTAGTCGGGTTGCGTCTTTCTCGTTAAGGGGATTAAAGCTATAATCTTGCGATGAATTATCGTTCCTATCGAAAAGTGTTGTGAAACTTTTTGCCTCGGTTTTTTGGGCCGGCCATTACCGGATGAATTGTGTTTTTGGATTACTATTTCGCATTCTTACACATTTCAATTGCTTATTGCGCACTACGCACGTTTTAAATGAATCGAGCAAAAGACAACAGCAGTAGAAGCAGAAGACGTAGAAGTTTTAAGCTTATTTCGGGTTGCATATCTCCTTTCGTGCTTATTTCAAGTTTTGGGAATTTGGGTTTGTGGTTTGGGGTTTCCGTTTTTTCCGGAACCGGGTGATAACAGTATCCTTTTTCTTCTTTGGTAAACTAAACTAAAATGTAGATGATGACGGTTTAAGATGACCTTTGTTGTGGTTATCTATCTCTAGAACGGGTTCTTGGTTTTCCAATTCCGGTTGAACAAATAAAACTGTTCCTATAAACTGAGTTTGGTAACTTGGAACGGAGAACAATAACTTTCCGGTCCGGGTTTTGTTTTTGTAGACTTTATGTAGAAGGCCTTCTGTTTTTTGTTCTTCGAAACTTTATTTCCATATTCCTGTAGTCCTTCCGGATGAATGGGTAGCGCGGTCTAATAATAGTAAAACGTGACGAGCTACGTTTCGTACAAATTCTGTATAATTTTATAGTCTCAAGCTCACTGTATAGAAGCAGCAACAGGGGAGAGTGAATTTAACTTCGTCGCTCGAAAAAGGGATAAAGAGCAGCAGAACAGAACTCACACATATCCTTAACAACTGTTGAATGTAAAGCAAAGGCGGCAGAGTTCCGTACAACAAACATCAGCATCACCTTAGGTAATGTAAAAGTTTTCCCAATATTTACTTCAACATTTGCATTTGCAAGCAGCAGCATTATTCGGTCGGCCATTAATTTCCTTCAACGTTCGTTTTTCGTTACCATCACCTCCTGGTCTGAAGACACCTCCTGCTTAAGCGTCCGATTATCCGATTAATGCAACCTCCAACGTGCTTTGCTTTTGTTCGTTCCGAACAAGCTTCTCGCGACTGGGGAAACAAAAAATCAAAACTCCCATGGGCCAACAAAATCGGAAAGGTCGTTCTCATTAATTTTCATCGAGAGCATCGTGTACCTTCTTCCCTTTTGTTCCACCTTGACGATGATTAGGCCGGTTTTGGGCAGGTTCGAGAGCAACTTACCCCCCGGAAGGGCTTTCAGAAAAGGTGAGCAACAACAGACATTGCTGGCACCGAGAACAATTTCCGGCTGACGGAAAGAAAAGATGCGTTGTTAGCTCATATCACATGTCACGGTTGCTGTATCCCCCCGCCACACACATACATACAGGCATCATCATCTTAACGATCATTATCCGAGAAATTAGGTAAGTGGTTGCATACACCGTGCGCAACCTTTTGGGAGAGAAAGAATGTGTGTGTGTGTGTTCTGCCATTTTCCCAGGCATCCCATTTCAAAGCAAACGTTCGAAGTTGAGAAGTTGTTTCCGGGCAAGTTCTTCTATAGGGTAGGAAACTTTTCACTGTATGCGCGTGTATCTGTGTTCTTTCTGTTTCTGCTTTTTTTTTGTGTTTCTCACAAATACAAAGGATACAGTTGTGATGTGCCCTTTGTTACACCTTCGCACGGTGGTTTTGGAGGACATGACGCCAACGGGGCATTCCCTATCGAGCGTCTTCTATGTTGCAAGTGAAGCTGGGAAAAATTCTGTCCGCCTTCGCCGTCGGATGGATGGTTTTACGCTCCGTAGTGACGGCCGGCAAGTACAAGAACCGTCGCTCAAGGCGTACCTTGCCCTGCCGTACCTCACATTTTCTCACTTTGCGCTATGAAGTGGCTAGAAGCTGGTGGAGTGTCTAGCCAAGATTGTACCGTGCAGCAGCACAATGAAAAGCAACACAAAAATACATCACAACAACAAAAAACTTTACATCATTGCTACCCAACAATAAAAAATACTTTCCGTATCAAAGAAAAACGTTCATCCGCCCGCTTTGGTTCTTGTGAGATGTTAAGAAACTGTGTAGGAAAAACGCAATCCCACACAGCTGCTAAGTACTGTGCCAAGCGATGCTAAATCTATCTGCTGGTACAGTTTATACAAAAAAAAATTGCCCAAAATGTCTAAAACAACAAAAAGGTATGTGAAACGCAACAAACATCAACGAAACACACAAAAAAGCCCAAACTCATGTTACTACTACTGGCTTCTAATTCATTTCCGCTGATGTGGAAGGCAGGGCAAGAACATGGAGGAGGAGTGGGTGGGTCGGCTGAGTGTTGTTCTCACTCACCCTCCACTTGTGGTGGAGTCTCGCAAAGTGTGCCCTGGATCGGGGTGTACCAGGCCTATTGTTCTGCAAAAGGTTCAAGAGCTCAACCTTCTGATCGAGCGCGCTTGAAAGGGGCCACACACACACCAACACCGGGTCGGGAATGTGTTGCGTTCTTTTGTTAACTTTCTCAGGCCCAGGCAGAGACGATGACCAAAAATGGGTGCTGCAAATGGTTGCGTTTTTAATGCTAATGTTTCCTTTTTCTTACGGTAGTTTTCTGGAAAAATGCCGCTTTCTTTTGATGCTTCATTCCGGCCAACAAAAAAAAAAAGGGGTTCAGATGAAAGCGACTGAACCAAACTTTTGATGCAGTGTACGGTACGGAAAATTTAAATGCAAATAGCAACATTGAGCTTGAGCTTTCTTTCGAGAAGTCAATGAACTTGTTGGTTGCGGATGGTGCTATTTTTAAGGGCATCTCTTCAGAGAAACGTTGTGGTATAACATTCAAGTGTGAATTTGTTTGTATCAACAGCGTCTAAAACAATGCCAGGGTTTGAAAATTATGGAAAAAGCGTCAGAAAAAGTACCTCTCAATGGTAAAATGTTGACGAAGTCATAGGAAATGAGCAACATACGGTATATTGTAACAATGATCCTCTTATCTTATGTTTCAGATGGTTTTGTAATTTATATTCTTCTTTTTTAATTATTTTCTGTTTCCTTAACTACCATTACCGGATTTAATCCTCACCTTAATCTTGCCTAAAATAACTTTTATATAGCCTAAAATAACTTTATAAAATAACGCACCATACTTAGTACAATAAAGAGAATACCCAAAAGAACTAAGAATAGTCAAATAAACAAGCATGCAGTAAGATACAGTATGCGCTTGTAAGAAACGTTTCGCGATCGCATTTTACCTAGAGTAATAAAAGAGGACCGCTGCGCACATAGACTAAAAACAAACGGTCCGAACACATAATAAAGTAAGATAACGATGCTTCAAGGCGCAGACAATGTAAGCTGTGCAAATCTCCTGATATGTTATTAGTCTCTTCTTCTTCTTTCTTGGCCTAACGACCTCTTAAGGTCATGCCTGCCATTTCTGGCTTACTAGACTAATTGATACCGCATAGTTGGTTAGTCAATCCTCACTATGGGGGAACGGCCCAGATGAGACTTGAACCCCGGTCCTGCCGTGTGAAGACCGGCGCCGCTGTCGCATCACCACCGGGCCGCCCAATTATTATTCCCCGGGTTATTAGTCTATAAGGTCAGAATATTGTTGATGAACTTCACTTGCTATCTAGACCTTAAAAAGGTATCTTTAAGTCTTCGGAAGAATCCTTTCTGGTTTCGTCTAACAGTCTTACGACGGTTTACATTTGAATACTTGTTGTGGTTCATCCAGCAGAAAATGCTACTTCATCGTCCCGAAAGCGTCGTCAGCGCCACAAGGGTCCATCGGTAGGAACTGATCTTGGTTTATTCAGGAAAAAGCCTAATGTCTATTCCGAGTTCAACTGAAAGACACTAAGGATGCCGATTTGTTCCCACAGTAAGAGATTTAATATTCCAAAATAACAAACAAGAACCTGGAAGGTATTGTGAAGTATATTGCGAGACAATGTTCGCTGCTCTTGTGACCACTCAAAGAATCTTGCTACAAGATTCCTATATTTAAAATATTGTTTTGAAAACCATTATGACTCTGTATATTGCAACAAGTGTCAAAAGAGCTAGGCAGATAGTTAAACGAAAATATGTGATCCGATTAACCGCAGTATGCTTTCACAATTTATAGGGGTATTCCTAAATCCCTTAAAACCTTAGTTGATTTTGATAAAAAGTTTAAAGAACATATTATTTATGACTTCCACTTCAAATAAAAAATGGGACCATCTGCGCTATTTAGTTCCTAGATCGATCAGGAAGATGTGAATATAAACGAGTAAAGAATGAATCAGTCCTGTTCTAGCTTAACAAAATTGTGTTTCTGTTCTGTTTGAGCTACTGTATTTGATTCCTATGCTTTAAGAATTAAAGGTACTTCGGTTTAAAAATAAAGCCTGAACTTAAAAGCGTTTCCTTCAAAACAATCAATCCACTGAGTAAGAAATTAAAAACCCGTTGAAGCGGAAACCAAACAAAGAAAGTGATACGATCAAACACGAGTGAGAAAATGTAAAGAACAAGAAATAAGACTTTCTAGATCATTCGATTCCTGCTTTTCCTTCTACCAATGGCAATACGACAGCCACGATTCCCCCGCTTTTATACGCAATTCTTTGCAAACCGGCGCATTCGTATGTATCTTCAGCTCATAACCTAAATCAGATCAACATCATTGAATCGAACGAAACGGTCGCGTAAGCGAAACAGCTCACTCCTCCGGTGAGTGTGTGTGTTTGTCTGGAGAGTGAGTAAATGGGATTGGAATAGATTTGAAATTGATACCGAATTAGCTCTCGGTTCGTACGGAAATGGAAGGAAAATCGTGCGGCTCTGTCTCACTGTCTGCTTGCTTTGCGGATGTTGATTTCCCCTTTCGACCTGGGTCAATTACACTTACCCGACAGAAGCTCGTTATCGACGAGATCTACACAGTGGCGGCGATGGTCAGCGCGGGTCAGTGTGGCGAGTGCATGAAATGAAAAGGTAGAAAAAGAAAACCGAGAAAAGAAAAAACATACACACATGCCCCAGCAATAGGGACAGTTAGAAGATACTCTATAGTGAGCGGAAGTACAACACACACACACACGCATAAAAAACGTTGCCTTTGCCAGGCAAAATGTACAAAACCCACGATAACCGTTTTTCACTGGAAGTTTGCCTATGGTGGGGAGACCAGGTTAGCGGGTTACTGTTAAGGTCGTCTCACTTACCTCCTGGATTCGCCGATGAACCGTAACTTTGTGCCATTGATGGTCGTCGAAGCGTACGCGGGATGGTTTGATGTGCATTTCTTGCTTTCCGTTCGATAGACCCATGGTCAGCGATACGCCACCATCGCGAAGGGCCAAATTCAGATAATCAGTTCCGTGACCTTTTTAGCGGTGCGTTCAAGATGTCGGTGCGTCGGATGGAAGATAGAGCGATAAAAATATATGCGTTAATGTCATGAAACGGTCGGAATTGTTTCGTTTAGGGTTGGAAAGTTGTTAATTATGGAAAGGCGTTAGTAGGAACAAAAAAAAAACAGAGCCCTCAGTAATATTTCTATAAAAACATTAAGGAAAGGTTATTGGTAATCTTGTTACTAAACAAGATTATTTTACCTGATAATTCTATTTTACTCATTATCCGTTTTTAAAGCTACCTTTATGGCCCATCTTGCGTTACTGTGGAGCTTGAATGAACGCTTCCCAACAACAAAAAAGTCATAAAACATACTGTGGTGGGTTCGAGGAGGAACTTTCGGACATCTCCTTATAATCTGGCTTCAACACAGGAAAATATAACTTTACGTACACTTTAACTTTATTGGATACTTTAGCGTTACAGCTTAGGTAGTTGCTTGAGAAACGTGTGTCCTCTACCGATCGCGGTAGCACTATTTATATGAAATAATTGCATTGGCCTTATTAGGCAATTAACTATCTTGCTTTAGTATGCGGTATCCTAGCTTACTGTCCTTTTCTATCGTATATATTTCGTAGTGGAATTTTCCATTGGCATATTTTTAATACTGCGTAATTGCACATGCCTGCTGTAATTTCCGTGTTTTCTCTAAGTTTAAACTATCTTTAAATATTACTAAATTGTACAAACCTATTTTAGCTTTTCATAAATCATATTCAATAATTTGAATTAAAAGTTTCCTTAAAGTTATTAAATAAAAACCTTTAGCTATTCAACTGGTAAGTGTAGTGTATGAAATAGTTTATAGTATGCGTAACATCCTTATTAATTGCGTACTTGCCGTTTTCCCCTACATATCCTTATCTTTGTCTAACGTAGAACGCTTAACTGGTTCTTGTCCTAGCTAACGTTATATTTATAGTATCTAGTTGATCATTATGGCTTTTATTTTATAGTATGCTAGATAATTATACGTAGCTAATTCTAGATTGATAATCGATTGCTCGATGACTATATCTTTTAGTGTTGGTGTGTTACAGGGTTTTGTATACCACACCTCCCCAGCTAAGCTTGTTGCTGTATTTGTGCTTTAAGTCACCCATGAAATGAAAGCTTAAAGCTAGTGGAAATATGCTTTTACGGATGTAGTGTTTGACAACACTAACGGTCCCCAGTAAAACAGGAATTTGAGACTGATTCTTATGTTTGCCCTACGAGCCCTCGTTTCTTCTAATTAAAATGTATCAAAAAGTGTAGACTTCAAATTTGGGGCGGCCCGGTGGTGATGCGACAGCGGCGCCGGTCTTCACACGGCAGGACCGGGGTTCAAATCTCATCTGGGCTGTTCCCCCATAGTGAGGATTGACTAACCAACTATGCGGTATCAATTAGTCTAGTTAGCCAGAAATGGCAGGCATGACCTTAAGAGGTCGTTAGGCCAAGAAAGAAGAAGAAGAAGACTTCAAATGTAAAAAAGAAAGAAAATTTTCACGATGTTTCTTTAGTCAGCTATAAAATATGTTTTTTTTATATCTTTCAGTTTATGAAATGTCCAGGAGTTCAAATAGAACACTGAACAGTGGTCAGACATATTTGCGAATTTCTCAATTCTTATTCATTTTGCGAAAATGTGTCTCGCGTAGATGCTTAATTGTTGCTGTTACGTTCATAATTGTTTCACTAACATGGAATCAGTGCTTTCTGAACCAAAAAGTATACATCTTGACAATATTGTCTAATCATATGAGACAGAGCAAAGCAGGGATGTTGTGCAGATAGGTGAAAAAAAAGTCAACATCGACCACAACATAGATTTTAAGATACGCGCCAATGTGTTGGCTCTTCCAACGGACGAAGCTGGGACTGTATAGAACCTTCATAGTCCCAGTAGTAAAATACGCCTTTGAGATATGGACTCTGTCAAAATTGACGATAACCTCTTAGTTGCGTTCGAGAGATAGATCTTCAGGCCCCGTTTTGGTAGAAAGACAATGAAGGAACTGTAACAACGACCAACTTTAAGAGATGTACAGTAATCGTGCAACGAATGAGGCTCGCCAAGCTCCGGTGGGCTAGTCATGTCATGAGAATGGCACCAGACAACCCATACAGTAAAGTCCTTTTGGGCCGTCCACATGGACAGGACGGCGCTAGATTGTGGCACCTGATAAGTAAGTATACTACATTATCATGTTCAAATCTTCTTCTCTTTCCGACGAGATTCGAACCCCGGTCCTGCCGTGTGAAGACCGGCGCCGCTGTCGTATACACCACGTCCAAATAACTCGATTTAATTTTTGACAAAAAATCGACAAGACATCGTTGATATCCCCAGCTTCTGAAACCAGTTTGGCTAGAGATACCAAGTTTTTATGTTAAATCCTAGAAACTCAGAGCATAGAGAAATGTTTGGTTTGCTCCTAATGATGGTTTAATTTTATCACTTTTATCTGTCTACCTGAAGGACATACAGGATTTTAAGGATGAAGCATAATTTTCTCATCATCCCTAACTAATTTTATGTTAGGTGCATCTTTCCTAACATAAAATTGCCTCATTCTAGCTTCTACTGTCCGGGAGGGGACATATTTTGTGCACAGCACAGTCGACCGGCCACAGTAATTAACGTTGAAGTCAGTTTTATTTACCACAGCAAACAGGTAGAGTGCGGTAATGAGTTTCTACTGCATCGTACATGAAGTTGTCACCTACCGTGTACAGTATAAGTCTTTCTTTCTCTCTCTACTAGGTCATTGCACCATAGAAACTACGTCACTGATTGTGTGGGGTTGTGTGCCGTGTGCAGTAGTACCATAAAAGAGTATGATGATTTCCTCGTCATCCAGTCAAATGGATGTATTGAGCGGTAGAAGAGAAACACTGGCTGATCGATTGACATAACAGTCTTTTAGCTCAGCTTTTGGCTCAGTCGATGGCACATAAATTCCGACACTTGCATTCCATTCCCTTGCCGATGTACGATGTTGAGCCTGTCCCGGCAGACGACCTTTTAACTCGTTATTCCACGGAATGGTATTAAATTTTCTTGGACTCATTCCCACTCCGACGTCGCTTTATCACGATCACCATACACTCATTTGCTGTGCCAATAAGCACCGAACAAAGATGGCGTTCGAGGTGGCGTAAAGTCGTGCAGCAAGAAGCAAATGCTTTACCGGCAGGCTGAGTGCGCGTGCTAGCAGCACATTGCATGACGTTGGCACCGACCGTCTACGAGGCCAATTTAAAAGGCTCTTTTTGATCGATTGGATTTCATGTGCCAGAGAGTGTGCCAAGAAGCGGGCTCAGAGGGGGGCTCGATGGGGGAGGGAACGTTCATTACACGAGGTCATGGATTGGCAGTGCATCGTAATGACCCGAACCCGCCGAACAATTGCCGGTCGTCCGCTTGTCCAATGTGGCAGGGTAGCAGGCAAAAACGGGAGCGAATTGGAACAAAATGAATGTTTATGATTGATAGGGATGCCCATAAGCGTTTGCAATCGTGCTCGTTCGCTTCGTTAGGGTCATTGATTGGGCATTTGTTTGGCTCGATTCCGTTTTCAAAACACTAATTATGCCATTGAACTGCAGTGCGCGTACCAGTGACAGTCACTAAACAGGCTAAACTTTTCATTTGGCGCTGCCGTTGTGATTGTTTAGTGCAGGAAAAAGAAAAGCAGAATAATACTTTGTACGGCATACACTAAGAACAGCAGACTAAACGCTTGCCTACCATTTTTTGTTTGTGATGATTGTTCAACCTAAAAGTGTATATTTTTCACACTTTCCTCAATTAGCTAAGCCCGAGAAAATAATGATGCTTTCAAATCACATTGGCCTGGTGTCCGGGTGCGCTTTTGGACCGACCGACTGTCAGTAAATACATCGTAAATGCTGCCTGATGAAAGCTTTCCGTGGTAGTGGTCGTGGGCGAACGTTTTTCTCCCGGAATCAAGATGTACCAAACGAAGAAGCGTTGTGGGATAAATGATGAATAATGACCTCTGCTGGCAGCTGAAGGTTGATGCGTCGAGAGTCCATCAATCAACCATTCCTTCAATATTTTTCCTCCTTTGCCAGCACACATCACACGACCCGCACACGACCAGTTTCGCGATGCAGCATTTCGTACTCCACCGCATGACACTGGATGGTAGATCAGTTAATTTCTGACAAAGTCTCGGGGAGCCCGGATTAATGGTGCTTTTCATAGACCCGCTCGATGAGCATCTCTCTATGTCGTTCGCTAATCGATGGACCGCGATGGCTGACGGGCGACGTTGATGGTTGATGAAAACATTGCATCGGAATGTGTTGCTTTCGGGAAGTACGTCTACCACTATTTAGCTAGTTATCTTCGTTAAGTACAAATTCACGCATCTTCTAATCCAATTAATCATTTGTTGTCAGAAAAATTCGTTTAAGCGCGCTACGAAAGTGGCCGTATCAGAATGTAACAGTGTGTAACGCATTAGGAAATAATTATTTCCAACCATACAACGCCGGGAGATTAGAACATTCTGTGTGTAGAATGGGAAGAAATACATAATCAAGATTGAGAGACCATACCTTGTAGAATTTCTCGTGGACCATACCATGTTAAAATAAAACTATTAGAGAATGTTCAACATATTAAAATATGCACAAATCTTACGTTCAAGAACCTTAAGTCATCACTTCGACAGTAAACAGGGTCTTGGCGATCAGTTGCTACATTATTTGGACTATAGAATGTTTCGAAAAGGTGGTTGCAAGAGAGATAGAGAGATACAAGAAATTATATCACTCTGAGGTCATTCGAGAGTCTGTTAGGTCACATGGACGCTTATCCAGATACTCTGATTGCTTGATCAAAATTTGACAACAAGAAAGGCATTATCTGACCTCAGTTTTCCTCGTCAATTTCTATTGCTTTTGATGATCACACAGCACTGTAATTAGAGGAGTCTTTCTCCAAATTAGAGAAGATGTTATAAAACTCCGATCAGTTATAACTGGATGTCAGGAGGTGCGCCTCACTATTTACAACTATCTCTCTGTAGGTATTGTTTTTTTATACGAAACGATTGACTTCATTGGTCGAGTCAAGGAATTCCACACTCTAGCATGGAATAGTCGGGCCCAAAAAAACGTGAGCTGCTTCTATTGACAATTAATGTCACACACATGACAGAAGGATAAAGTTTCACTAGCAGCTTTCAACTGTTTTGGGTACTCGTGATCAAATGATAATTCTGTAGCAATTTGTACATACTTAAAATGACGTTCAATTTAGTAAATCACTGTGACACAGGATAATCGATTGCAAAATCCTCATCATAAATCTCGTTTTTTTTAAATGCATGAGTTATTATTAACCAATCTCGCTTTAATGCTAAGCACTATTTCAAA
>KZ063599.1:0-10515 GCA_002091835.1 Anopheles maculatus
GGGAGCGCATTCGATGGAGGTACGACGTCTGCTATCGCTCGATAAACAACAAGAGCACACGATATGAAGGCGTGGGACAAACATTTACCTTACCGGCAGCCATCTTGAGTGCGCTCGATTGGGAATCGATGATGAACCCCCGTGTAGGAGTGTAAGGTAAAGAAAGGGTTACTCTCTGTTTGATGTGATGTCTCGAGTGGAGTGTGGTACGGTAAAGTGGAAGGTTTCGTGTTTGCTTGGACTTTGTGTTAATAAACGTTATGCGGGTATGCCATAATGTTTCTTTATTCAGTTCCTCTTTCAATTACATCCCGATGAAACGTAAGCGTTTCCATTTTGAATGAAGATGCACGGTACACGGTGGAGACTCATTCTCCCATTCATACATACTCTTACGACACCAACTCCAGACTTGCACAATAACGATACTCCTACCGAGTCGTTAAGAATCTTCAATACTTGCTGTCCGCAGGTGTGGCTTGTCTGGCTATTAAATTTCAATGCTATTTACATCCACCAACTCGAAATGACACTAAATCATCCACACAACGCGTGCACATCTTTATGCATCCCGCTTCACTCTCACGTCCCGTCCTAATCATCCTCCAGAAGTGGCGAGGATCAAGATGAAATCCACAACTCGATGGTGTTGTTTACGAAACGTCAACCATGCTGCTGCTTTTCGCTTTTTCATTCGAACGGCAAGCAAGCAAAAAAAAACGCCATCGGATGGGGATACAATCGTTAAAGGTTGATTTAAATAAGAAAAAGGCACAAACCAGTTCCGATCCGAATGTTTATTTTTGCCTGGCGTCCGCTTGTGCGTGTACCGGTTTTTTTTTCGGGGTGGTTGTAGAATCGTGCCCGAAACAACCGTAGCGTACGGCGACCGGGGCGAGACACCCACCACCAAGCCTAGTTGTTTGTCGCACGGGTTGGAATCGATGAAAAGTAAGTTTCACCGCTCGTCCGTAAGCTAAATGTCGTGGCAAACGAGCGTACCAGTTTATAAAGAAAAAGATCCAAAAAAGAGTCGTTAAAGTGTCTTGGATGTTGCTGCTGCTGAAGAACGCTCAACAACTTATGTTTACGGACGGACGGGGCCAGTTCATGATGTGTGCTCAGCGTCGCGTGGGATGACCCACATTTGGAATGGAACTCTAAGAAAGTAGCTACCTCGTGCGCTTTGCGGATGAGATTAAGGGGATAATTTATGGTTTCCTCCGTTTCCATCCAGACATCGGGAAGATTTGCGAGGGTCAGGTAATTGCGACCAGAACATTACACCTAATGCCAATAAACGAACAACATCATTTATCGTGGGATTGGTTAGGTAACGCTATAATCCAAGTCAATATGCTAAATCCAGCGCGACAAAGAAAGTTTTCGCTTCGACAATTGGCCAGCGGAGAGAAATCCCGCCACTTCAACATGGGTCTGACTGCTGCTGCTACTTCAGCAAACCGTACTCCACACTTCAGTGAGCGCGAACGAACGAACGAACCGCCCAACAACCACCCAAATGCCGGTTGGACTTTGGACCTTTGTTTGTTTTCACAATGTGGCCCTCTGTGGTTTTCCTCTTACGGCTCCGTACACCGCTTGGGGGCATATTAAATCGCAAACTTGTTCTGTTTTATTGTTTGTGCGTGAGCGCGACGACTTCCACATATTAAAGAACTGACCGACGTATACGCGCCTCCGTTGGGCTGGTTTCTTTGTGTCGTGGCCATCATCGTGAGGGCGAAAACGCTCTTTGTCCCTTTTGTATCTTCCCGTCGAGGGTTTCTTGCTGGGAATGGGACGGGCGGGTCTTGTTGTTTACCTTAATTGAACGAAACGAGCTTATCAGTCGATAACAGAATAGTCAATGGTACCCCCCCTTCATGAAAGTAGCCCGCACCTAGTTCCTCGTGGGTGCTTAATTGGTACTCCACAACAGCTGCATGAAATGGACTCAAGCAGATAGCCGCCCCAAGCCCATCGTCATGTGTTTGCTTTAATGGCCGCGGAAGCAGAAGAGGAGTAAGAACAGCTAGAGGTTTCTAGTGGCCGACATTATGCGTCACATAGAATTACACCACACTAGAAGTCTACGAAATTCTCCTACAAATTTAGGCGACTAGCTCAGGTTGCAGCAAACTGAACAAAGAACGCGTCATCATTTTTATCCACATGTTTCACTTGCTCTGTATCAGTGTGTATGTGTGCGCTATGTGCTTTGCCGCGTCATTGACATTGGCTTGCATAAGAAATGAAGAGTGTCCTTCAGCAGAAATGACAGGCTTTACACTGCAACACATTTGGCATAATTTTGAAACAATTTTTACGGACTCTCTTAACAAATTACTAGATAAATCGGTTGATAATTGTTAAATCCCTAAAATTTGGAGAAAGATTTTTATAAGAATGTGTCATATTTCCTCGACCTCTAATATACCTCGCCTCCCCTTACGCACACGTTTCTCACGATTTTGCCGTCTCTTTTACTAGCGGCTTTGCCGTTGCTCATCGCGTTTTATCGGCCCTGTGTGCTTCACTTCTCCAAAACTATGAAAACTTTGGACTTTGCACGGTTGTGTGTACGGACGGCAAACGGTGTTTTGGACTTTGGACCCACTCAAGCAGCGAACCGAATGGCAACGGCAACACAAACTGTTTTGTTCCACTGGTAGGTGCGTACAAACACACACACACACACACAGAGGTCTATCCGCGTTACCTAGTGTGCGGCCACCTGCCGCTGCACATCGCCAATTTGCTACATTTGCGACCGTATTTGGAGATCGTAGTAGTAAGCCTCAACCTTTCTCTTTCAAGCTTACGTTTTTCACACTTCCAGTGGCCGGAAAGCTTAAACAAAGTTTAGCATTAAGTTCGCTGTAAAAGGAAGGAAGCGGACGATCAGTAAGTACTAGGGCATTGGATACCAATCACACAAAGAAACAGGCGTAGAAATGTGTCCCAGCGTCATCCATACAGCCAACGATCGCGATCGTTCACAGATCTCCAGAAGACCGGCTCTCACGCATACACACACACATCTTCACATCCGAAAACAGTGTAAACGGTGTAAAGCTGTGGATTAGCGAGCAGCGGAACACGGGGGGAGGGGCACAGGGAGAGAGTGGTCACGGTAGTCACGTTTTCAGCATAAAGCACCCGAACCGAACCGCATACGGAGTGTTGAAGCGCTGTGCACACATATATCGACGCACTCAGCAGTGCCTTTATTTGCCGGATAAAATCAGCGTCTCTGTTGCTAGGCGACCACCCCGGCTGAAGGCGAACAGTCGAAAAGGAAAGAGAAAATCGATCCAAAGTCCATCCAAAGCGCCGGCCACTGTCGGTGCAACTGTGATCGATCAAGCACGCTCGTAAGTGAGCTGCGTGAGCCGATGACATCACCGGTCGGAATTCACTGCCGATCGCCACCACAGATGCTGTGCCAGTCACGCTGCGATCATATGGAACAGCACGTGTTCTCAGTCCGGGTCCAATTAGGTGGCGATCGTTCGCATCTCTCTAACGATACTGCGGTGTTCACAGTACAACACACGATGTTAAGTGCCGATCGAGTGATCGGGGCTGTAGTAAATCACTGATAAGCGGGAGAGGTGCTTCACTTGATTTCGACAAGGAGCGTCGACTGGGATAAATGGTCTGCTTCAAAGTCCAGCGCGTTCCAAGATACACATCGTTACGTACGGGTGGAGGCGTACAGTTCATCCGTGTGCCGTTGACATCGTCCTAATTGAAGGTTATACACGCGGATTCCGGCAGCTGTTCGGGGTGGTAAACTCACAATGTCATCATCACCAGTCATCGTCAGCCCGGTTGATGTAGAGGACAGACAAGCAGGATAAATTCGAAACTTCTGGCACATCATCATACAACACATCGTTTGCTTTCTTTTGCTTTATTTGTCAACTCTGCGCACCTTCTACCCGTATCTGCCGGACTCTAGTGCGATGATCGTGTTGAATGTATTTATTTTAGCATGACAAATCACTTGACTCGTACAAAATTTGTGGTGCCCTCGACGCTGTGTACCCCCCAAAGATGGATGAAATTATCATGCACCAGGATACCACCGAAGCAACGAGCAGTTCGCGTGTACACCACACATTGGGTCATCACCCAATAAGGACGTAGTTATTCTTGCTGTTTTACTGCTGGAACATTGCCATGTACGGTGCTCGGCGCACCGTTGTAGCTGTCCGGGCAAGGATCTACCGTACCGTAATAATAGAGCAACTAAACAGCACGACGCGCACGACTAGAAAAGGACCCGTCCGTTTGTTTACCTCACGTCCCGAATCAAAACGAACGGTGCTGACGGGTCTAACGATTTAACAATTCTACCATTAGAAATGCAAATCCACTTCCTCGCGTACCGATCGCGTCTGCATGTGCTTGGATGGTACGTGACCGTGGTTTTGAATAATCGATACCTAACCGTCGTCAACGTACGGGGTTGGGGCCATCTTGGGACAGGGCTCGCGACCAATACAATCCATCTACCATAAAACCCACAGATGCTCGACGGTTGCAATGGAAGGGTAAATGTCATAAAGAGGTTAAGTTAAACATTTCTGCAAAATTGTAAACAAACGTGCCGAGGGGTTCGGTAGCGCAAAGTGTGATTCATTTCAAAGAACTTCAGGGATTCTCGTAATAAGGTGGAATTGTAAGTCATAAGTAATTTTCCACCTTCAATTACGCACTTTGTTGTCTACACTAACAATGATAAGCCTCAAACGATAAGTATAGCTGCACATTAAAGTCTAATCCGTTTCTCCTTAATGACTCGTTAGTGGAACGCTGCACGTTTCCTCATCATGGTGATCGAGCACGTGTACGGGCCACAAATCATACCCTCCATTCACCGTAAACGTGTTGCTCACGTTCAAAGTCCAACCTGTTTTGGACTGGAGGTGTGAAAAATTTGCCCACCGAATAAAGTGCTAATAACTTCGGCAGATTAGTTAATCCAACGCGTGTGCATAAGATGTAACTTCCCGCCTGTACCTCGAACGTAAACAAACCCGTACCAACAGCCATGCCCGCACCGAAGCTTAGTGTCCGGAACCAAAACCGTCCGTGTGGATCAGTTTCGTACCAAACAGCTGGATTAAAGAGACTAGAGCGAAATACGGGAAATATTTTGCCGATGTCATCACGCTGCTGGAACTTTTGACGAAACGCTGTCCGGAGCGTGCACCAACCGATGCCCAATAATCTTATCAGCTCGGCGAGTCTTCCGAACGGTGACTAAGGAACTTTAGGGAAATCGGGTGAAGGTGAGGGCGTAAAATATCCACCAGGGATTAGCGCGAGTCTCGTGCAACCGTGGCCCGGTACCGCGGGTCACGGTTTTGCTCGTGAAGCATTCGAAAACTGGCCTGGAAAGTCGGTGCAATGCCAAACTTCCGAAACTGGTGCAAGGCTGATAAGCGTGTTGTGTGTGTGTGTTCGAGTGTATGAGTGGGCACGTCTAATTGAGCCGTAATTTTAATCAAGCGGTGGAAATTTGGAAATTCTTGTGCCAGCTAGGGAGGGGGTCGAGAGCTTTGTGGGTGGATTAGCGAACTTAATTTGGTGGATGACGGGACACCTTGCAGGGAGTGGCACACGTTTCTGCGAGAGATTACATATTTGTAATTCCTTTCCATTTTCGTTCACTCAATCGGCAAAGGGTTTCCCCCATCAACATTTTCTAATTAACATGATAAGACCCGTTCAATTAGATGACAAATGCATGAGAGTTAATTTGAAATTAAGCTTGCAAAAATTCAGGGATTGCAGGGAAAACCTTCAAAACAATTACCTCCTTAGATAACAGCTTTAACAGTTCGTCAATTACATAGGAACACTTTTACGGAAAGCGGAGAGCGTGAGATTGAACGTAAAACATGCGGCAACTGATCTACAGCAGCCTTCCACACCGTGTCAGAGAACTCGTGCCGCTAGTCACGTAACCGCATGCGAACTAACCTTGCCGCAGATGTATAACCGCTGCAATTGCATCCACTCACATTAATCACCCAATCAGTTGGGGAATTCTGGGCAAAACTCTGACGGCATCGTTAGTGTCTGTGACCTGACCACCGGTAAAATCGGACGAACAACTATGCCGAGCAAACAGGAAATCTAACCCAACTTTTGTTCCGAAAATGGAAAATTTTCCAATAGCAGACTTCGTTTGGCACACCAACAGTGCATTAATATATTGACCGGGTAACGAAATCCGGAAGGGTGGTATCAAGGGCCTGAGCAAAACAGCGTCCAAAGTGCACGCACGTGCAGTTTCATGGTGGTGTGTTGGGACCACGCGAAATAATATCGCTACGGAAAAAGTACAACCATTGCCAAACTTACGGAAGCGAAGCAGTGGCAGCACAATTTTGACCTAAAAGTATGTGCTTAATGGTAAAAAAAATGTATAATTTTTGTTGATTCAGTGCAAATAATGACCGTATCAGTAGCGATTGTAAGCAGAAAATTTATTTTGGCCAAAGCAAACCAGAACTTTATACTGGGCATCGCAATTCATGCTCGTTTTACATTCAAAAGCAATGATTTGAAATGAGATGCAAAAAGTTTTGTTAGTCGCAACCATTTTCATACAAAGTTTGTTGTACAATTGTAGGAACTAGGACATCATTAAAATGGAATGGAATAATTTAATTCCTTCAGTTCCTTTTTGCTAGCAAGCACACCACCATTAGGGAAATGGTTGTAAAATGGTTACCCATATCCGTATGCAAGTGGGTGTTAATGCACCCGATAAACGATCCACTATAATGGGATATTATCATTAAGCAGCATCTCCTAGCTCCCCAGTAACAAAGTCTCTCTCGCTCTCTCACTCTCTCTAATCTACACTACACAACCACATCAGTATGTTTATTCACCTATTTCTTTACTGCTGTTGTGGCTTTGTTTTGTTTGCTTCGTGTGTTACGGCCATGCGCGAATATCCGTACTTTTTTTTTTGCGCGACGACTCCGGCTCGGAAAGAGAGGGCAGCGCCGCTTACTATCTGTGTGTATCTCTCTTTTGGGGCCGGTTGAGTTGAGCAGCAGCGTTGTGTTTGGTGTGTTTGGCTATCTTGTCTCGAGACGCGCTGAACACGATCGCTCTGTCTCTGTCGGGCAGCCGCCATGCAGGGCAGGGTTCCCCTTCTCATCGGCCTTTCGGAGCACATGGTCGGCGAGTGATCTTCGCGCCGGGTCCAAAGTCCGACTCGGTTTGTATGCGGCTTCCTCGCAGTCGCAGCTACTCTTCTGTGCTTTCGTCGCACACCTCCCCCATCCCCTCATTTTGGCATAAGTGGATATGTGTGTGAGCTAGGGGTACAAACATGCTGGCACACATTGACCGGCGTTTTGTACGCGCGAATGTATTTTTGCCTTCAGGTTGCATTTTTGCTTCTCGATGCCGGCGGCGCGCGTTGATGATCTCGCGTACTTGGTTTGGAAGTGAATCGGAATTTATAATCCACCTTAATTACAATGCAAGCTTTGTTAATCTTTCAAAAATGCATCTTTCGAAGTTGATCTCGTTTTCGTTTACTCCAAAGAACACAAACACATCTCTTTCGCACGCTTGTTCTGTTTGATCTTTCCCTTCGTGTCAAAGTCTGAAATGAAGGGAAAAAAGCACACAAACACACACACACACCGGACACATTTCTTGCTTTCCTTTTTTTTCCGCCCGCCACACCCCGCTTGTTGTGCCAAACACCAACACCACCGCCACCGGTACGGCATGATCACACCGAGGTCGTAGAGATAAAAATAAAATTTTATTTTTACGACATTTTACACAAACGAAACAGAAGTGGAGATCACCCATCGAAGGCTTGTTGGTTCTGTAACGTTCGTGTGTGTGTGTGTATGTGTCGTGATTGCGTCTTCGTGTTGAAAAATACAACTTCTTGCTTACTACCGAACCTCACACATCACATTCAACCCTCTCTTCAGCATCCAGAACCACCGCCACGGTCTGTCTGTGTCAAGGGATATCGAATCGATTTAGCATTTGCGAATAAAAGATTCCAAGCGCCACCCGAAAAGAGAATGGGAAATAATAAGTAGCGGAGTTTTTTTTTCTTTATTTCGTTAGTTTTTTGTTTGTCCCTTTTAACAATCATTCTCAAACCTGCTGAGTGCTGGTGAGCAAAAATTGCACCACATATAAATGGTAGTGAAAGTATTCGATTATCTCACAGCTCAACACCACACACAATCTCACACTGGCTGCATGTTTTGCATTTGCATTGAGCTCTTGTTGTTGCTGTCGTCAATGTTTTCTATGTCATCCCAACCCCAGCACAGTTACACAGTCACACAAAAACAATGGCGGTGCCCGGTCGGTCAGTCAACTCATTCGCGGGTGAACTAACCACCCCAGTTGCCCATCATCATCATCATCATCATAACCTCAACCCCTGGAGGTGTCCACCGTTCCACCAGCAACAGCGGTGCAGTTGTGCACGATGATTACGAGGCTCGAGGTTTTCAATCGTCTGTACAGTGGACGCAACCTTAGAAATAACCAATAATCACATCCCATTACATTGCGAACTCGGATGCACTCTAATCGATCGATAGTCGGGCGCGATCTAACCACACCGAGCAGCCAGCCGCAAAGCTGCAGAGCAAAGCTTCCGGGCGGTTTACCGTTAGTGCGAAATTAAATCGGGGTGAGTTTGTTGCGGTTTCCATCGAGCGCAAGGCAAAAATGGAATTATTCAACAACATTTGTAGCGAGAAACAGGAAACACAAACACCATACCGCTTTCCAGTTGCCCTGTGTGGGGCCTGACCGGAGGATTATTATTATTTGCCGTGATCCAATCGAAGGTGACCGTCAGACAGTATGTAATGGCAGCCTTCTAAAACCCCACAACAAAACCGATAAGCTTATTTGCGAACGAGTGTTAAAGAACGGTACCGAAAAGCTTGTACAACAAACCGGAGAACGCCACTGCCGAAAAAGCCTTCGAGGGTAGGGATTTTGTTCCACCTTGAAACTTTCCATCCAAGGTTATTCCGTTGAAGTGAAGTATTGTGTGCGCCCCCAAAAAATCTGATTGGATAATGCTAGAGCTAGAAAAGAAAAGTATGTACGTGAGTTACATATAGTTGGGAGGAACAATCTGTTTGGGAAATTTTCGAACACATGACAACGGAATATTTATGTACAATCCTTTGAACAAAAAGCAGCCAAATGCTTACCGGAAGCTTAAAAATGTACAATAGTACACTTGTCATCTTGCTTAAAATAATGATCATAGCAAAGCCTTAAAATTCATACGATTAATCAGCCCAAAAACCCCTGCAAAAAGAATAAAACTGGTTTCCTGGTTGAAAGATTGAACTGATTTGACAGGTTGAACCGATTGCAACTTCCCGCCGCTGTGTTCATAAAATCCCCTATATCATTAACATTTGCTCTGTTATTTTTGCAAATACCTTCTCAGCAACCGAATTTCGCCGTCAATGGATTGCAGATCTATGCTAAGAGATTCAAACTTGCGTGATACCAGATGAAATGTGCAATTATATGGATCGAAACCCTGTATTCCTCAATTTATTTTTTCATTGCCAATAATATGTTTATATTAGAATAACTGCACACAAAAGAAAGAAAAAATGTCCACCAAAAACATATTTCTGTACATTAATCACTGTCCTTTATAATGAATTTTGCAACAACTATTTTGAAACCATTTGAAAACTACTACAGCCAATAAATAATTCAACCCCTTACAAAAGGGCCAACCTGCCGAGTGTGCATTAGCAAGTACATGATCCTGCTTCTACGGTAAAACCAACCCTCGGTCACGGTAACGGTTGCTAAAAGAAATCGAACTTTAACCGACTGTTGCATCAATACCACACCGTATTCACCGAGAAACGCATTTACCGGTACTAACCGAGCACGACGGTGAAAGGTGCTTTTGCAGTTTATACAATACGACAAAAATTTAGAGTGAAAGCTTACACAATATTGCATTAGCTTCGATCGATCTAGCTCCCCGGCTACATTCTTGCCACAGACATTCTGATGCGGCCGCAGCACCATCTACCTTTGCTGCACACTAAATTGACTAATGGTTTATTCTGTCCCAGATTTCGGTTTCAATCACAACGGTTCTGGTTCGATTGCAATCGGCGGTACGGTCGTACGTTGGTCGTTGCTCCGTCAGCTGTTTCGATCTGCCGAATGGTGTGTCAAAACCGCAGCCGTATGGATGTCAGTATCGGTTTTCGAAATCAATCTTTAAAAAGCTGTGACTTGCAGTGAATATAGCAATGTTTCGTTCAAAATTGATTAGAGTCGAAATAGGATTGACATTGAGCGTAGATTTTGTTGAAATCAATTAAACAGATAATCAATTCTTGAATCTATGTAAGACTAAATTTCGTATTATAAATTACGGATGTATTTCAAATTGTATGAGTTGTTTCAGTAAAATCAAATTTTACCTTTTTAAATTAAAAA
>KZ063599.1:12394-24254 GCA_002091835.1 Anopheles maculatus
CCTCTAATATCTTACACTGATGCCGATCAATTTGCGTCACTTAAAGCGGCATCGTATTATTATGATGCAGGATTACAGTTTTTACACCCCTTTTTTTGGCCAGATTCCAAGCTTCCGTCAGAGGGCTCTTATCGTTCGGGCACGATGGGTGTAACCGGCTTATGCTGCACCCGAAGGTCACCCGAGGTTACGGAGCGATATGGTTCAGCTGATAGGTACACCATGGGCAGATCCTCCTGGAGGCTGCATGAGAAAGGGAGAGTAACTTTCACTCAAAAGACATCATCATGTACATTGATTGCACAGGGCGACGCAGGCAATGCATGCGATAGTAAAATTGTTCTGCGGAAATGATTCAACTACTATGCTGTTGGTGATAACCTTTTGGGTGATGTCATGTAACACTGAAGGAGGTCTTATCAAAGGCAAAGGGGTTGGAAATGTGTGGCTGCAACTGCTCCCTGTGTGTTCTGATAAGAACTTTCGTGACAATATTTCAAGAACTCTTCTTGAAATTTTGAAATCACAAAAACTAAAGTCCTCTTTGCAGGTTCCGTTTCGTTCGAGCTTTCTAATTATCGTCATTTTATTGTCTATCATCAGCTGGATTTGATGTTCCAGCGGCCAATGAGACTGCCCTTTTTTATTGTGATCACATAAACCAACTTGTTAAGTTGTGCTTATCATCTGTCATGTCATCTACTAAGGTAATGTATGCCTCGGTAAGCTGCCTCATAAATGAAATCAATAATTAAACGAACACAAAGCATTGACGTGCGTACAGAAACCCCCCCGTAATTACCTAGTGGAGGCGAGGACATAGGTAGGAGTAGCAATAAACTGTAGCAGCAAAGGGGGTTGCCCGCGGTCAAACGATAAGCCCTCGGTCATCCCATAGTGGTTTGTGTTCATGCCTTTGAACTTTGGCGTTGTGGTGACCGGGCGGTCTCTGTTTTATTGCAGCTACTAATCGGAGGCCACCAACCAGATTGAATCGAGGCTAAATGTGTGGCACTATTGCGAGTGCCGGAGGCCACCAGCCTAACTACAGTGGTGCACATTTGTTCGGCTTGTTGCTAACTCCCGTACGTTTAGCGGGAAAGCAGATGATAAGCGTGACATTGGACTGGTTGCAGCAATCTAACTCCTTACCATTCGGGCTGTTGGCTACCGGAGCTGGAAGCACGTTAAGAACATAAAGCCACATTAAGATAGTTACGCAAGCAACAACAAATCACTGCAATTCCCGCGCGAGTCCTCGCGATAGTGTAACCGCTGTCAGTGGGTACATTGCGCAATGCTCACAATGTTATATGCTAATGCTAGTTATAAATGCATCTTCCCGGATGGACGTTTGACAAACAGGGATTGTCGGAGCTTTGCAACAATAAGTGCTCGCGCGCCGTTACCTTCTAATAATCCCAGAGTGCCGCGACAGTGGATGTGGATTTTGCTGGAGAAGGACAGTTTATTGGTAGCCGAGATTAACACGAGAAAAACGTTCATTACACCTTCACCTCGCGGAGAGTTAATTGAAAGGGAGCATGACAAATAATTGTAAGGTGAACGGGTACAGTGTCGGCCCTAGCACGATAAGGCTATTTGTGGGTGGAAGTGTTTATGATCCTTAATGCCTCACTATCACCAGCTGATACGGCACAAAGAGAGTAGACTTGTTTACGACCCGAGACGGGCATCGGTGCCACCTATCAAAACAGGTATGCAATGTTATTTAGATTGAAGAACGATAATAATTTGTACAAGGACAGCTTGCAAAGAGCTTGCCCTACCTACAGCTTCTGTCAACTGTCATCTCTTAGTAGACAGCGTTTTACTTCCGTGAGTTATGTCATTGCTAACAGGTTTTTTTTTTACTTTAATACGTTTTTAATTATCTAAACTACACATTGCAATTGCACAAGACTAATTTGAAAAAAACTAGAAAAACAAGCGCAATCGCCAATTCTGACATGAGGATATATTGTGTTAATTTAAATTGTGCGCTTCCCTCTCACGCAGTCGAATCTTCACGTTGCATCATGTGCCGAGAGGAAGCACACTAGCTAATGAGGTTTCGACGAGACGAACTTTGTACCCAGCAGATCTCTAAAAGCGACCCTTTCGGGGTGTACCCTCAATTGGCTGTGTTGGTAACGAGGGGATAGCAAAGCACGCCCGGCAAATACCGCAACCATTACCCCAAATTCACTCGAGCCAAGTAGTGGGAGTGTAGGAAAAAAGAGAAACTTGCCGTTTGTGACTAATTTTAGTGACCTCTGTGGATGTAAGCGTTTGTTGGTTGAGTGGTGGTGGTAATGTAGTACAATGCACCCAACATGATGCATTGACAGATGAAAACGGCGCCCTACTGCTACCATCACGCGCGTAACGATCAAGGATTAAACACTTTCCTACACAGATAGAGTGCACCGGATTAGTGTCCGCATATAGTAGAGCACTGTGTGTTGCTCTAATGCTGCAGCAGCTGCATACTAACAGAGCGCAAAACTCTATTTTGCCCGAGTTGTGCGAACCGGGCGTGTGCCCTTCGGTACTGTGTTTTGCTTTGCACTTTCTGCGAGTGTAGCCGAGGGAAGCAGTGTACAAGGGAGAAAAAAAATCTCTCGGTCGCGCCCTAGACTGTCAGGCGCCATCACCAATCAGCTGTGGTGCAGGAGCTGCGGATGCATTTCACTTCTTGGCTTCCTCCATATGAGACGACTCACACGGCGTACGGATTACTAACAACTTCACCGACAAGCGAAATGGACAGCTGAGATGGCGTCTTTTTGTTCCCCTGCAATGAAACCTACCTTCTCCAGACACTCCTGGCTGATCCTTTTCGGATCACACTGGACACCGGATGTCGTCCCGTTGGGAAGGTTCACCAGGCACCACATTTTTGCAGATGTAACTTTTTATTACTACTGGTACACACCTTTGACCCTTCGGTTAACCCTTGCACAAGGTCACTTGGATATTCCGGCAAAGGTAAAACGCATTAATCGATTTTCTCTTCACTTTTTCCCGATTTCACGTTTTCTACCACACGGACGCACACACACACACAAATGCACTCACTTTTACGATTGTTTTGCTCTTTGTTTACTACTACAAACAGCTGTCCCTGCGTTCGTTGCTTATCGAAACTATCGATCTGGAGTTTAGGTACGCAAAATGCACCCAAACAGTTGTTGCTAAGCGCGGTTTAGTGCGGTTTTATCGGTAAAAACAGTTCAGGTTTTCTGTTATGTCACTAACATTCGTACAAACAAATCGGTCATTGTCTGCATCCCATATGATTGATGCACTTTGCTGCTGTACGGTATGCTGCATTCGCTGTTTAGCGCACAATATTCGTACCGCACCATATCCTAAATACGAACAATTTGTTATTGCTATCTATTGTTTAGTGAACTTTGCTTTTATTTCTCACAAAATCGCGTACTTTCTTCACTGGTTTGTGCGAGTCGAAGCGAACACCACAATCTTCATACGGATGGCTGTGTTTGGGTTTCCCTTCTAGCCACAAAGGGCAAGTGTTATTTTCACCGAGAAACACTTCACAGAATAATTAACACTGTTCTCACACGGCTTTTCTTCCTATTGTGAGCCTGTAGCCGCAAGCTTGAACGAGTTTTAATCGAATGAAACAAGGAACGTTTTGCACGCGCTGTGCAGCAGAGGTTCGAAGCGAATACGCTGAAACAAAACGATTTAAATAACACGAATGAATGTTTATTCATTCGCTAGCTGCAGCTGTGCGGTTCGTATTTTGACCGAACACTGGTTCCCGCTGTCAATTATGGACGCGTGTTTGTCCATAGTTCATACACGCCAACAAACGGGAGAGAATGATAGTAGAACGAGACAACCAGTTTTCGTGAAGGTTTCGCACACACGGCAAGAAATCCAAACTGCTGAATTGTGTAAAGGCATGATTTGTGCAATTGTTGAAAAATTAGTAAATTGGTAAAACGTTTTAAAGAACGTATAATGTTGCAAAAATTAGTGCCCAAATCCAAACAATAATCCAAATCTTTTGTACAGGTAACGTTTCCACCAACGCTTCATACTGATAAATCCATACATTTATCAACGGATTACAAAGAATGTTTGTTTTTCTCAGGGATACGATCCACGCAAAAGCTACAGAAGAAACCATGTGCTTAAATGCTTCAATAAATTATGAGACTAAATTTGCCCATAGTTGTGGGTCTCATGATAAAAAGCAAGAAACAGCACCAGTCAGAAAGAGACACACTGATGTATCTCTTTCATCTCAGCTAGTCGATAAAGTCGGTTATTCCGAAAAACATCGCTTGAATTTTGAACGCTCGATTATCCGTGTTCAAGTACAATTCAAAAGCTTCGTTAGGTAAAGGCCACCGCACACAAAGCGCAACATCCTGGATCGAATCGCTACATCTGTTTGCGCTTCAAATATCATGCAAAGAATGACGAAAAGTTTTGACACAGAAAATGTATGACATTGAGTCGGGTCGATTTGGGCTCTGAAAGAATAAATAAAAATCTTTAAAATGCAACTAATATGTGAATAATTATTTGTTATTTTTTGTATGAAACAATATCATTGAATATTAATACGTTTTTATCATAACTTTTGCACATATTTACTAACTCACACCTTTTGTCTAAAATGACTGGTAATTTCTGTATATTTATTTAATTCAGAATCATCCTTATAGTACACAGAGATGTTAAATATTTGATAAAAGATAAAAAGATGCAAAATTCTTAGACAAATACTAACGAATCTGAAAATGCTTTTTTACTAGATAAGGAAATAAAGATGTAACTTTACGTCAGGCATTGAAAACAGATGGGATAAAAAAACCCATCCATTAATGCTTACAAACAGCGACGTAACATGACCTCAAAACTCGGTCAAACAACATACGGTGCGCGGTCATATTATCAAAGAGCATTACCCTGAAGTGTATGAGAATTAATCATAAGGCTATCAGCTTCGAACCGTACCGAAAGCAACATAGATAAGACACATTTGGTACCGGAACCTTCCGCATTGCGATATTAACAGAACAACCCATACGGTGCTCTATAAATTAAGCCCCTGCCCCTGTTTTTGCCGGTCATCGTGGTTCCGATCGGTGATAATGCCAAATCATGATGACCTTCCCGGGGAATGTCGCGCATCAAAGCGCTCGCTACAGCTGTCAATGTTTAGCTGTGGCCTTATCAGAAAAAGGTTTCCCTGCTCCCTGTGTCATAATCGTAAGCATGCAATGTTTTATGTTTAGGTGAAACAGTGTCACCTATGCTAAAAATGGTAATGTGCGAACGAAAAAAATGGTACCAATCTTCAACGAATGATACTAAATCTTCAATGGAATGTTCAGATATACTGCAGTTTTGGGTATTGTTACTTGTATCTATCAACGTTTGACAAGGCAAAACTCTTAAAATGATTGATGCATAGGATGGAGGTGTAGTTTAGCGTTGGGCTGATATTTTACAGGTTCAAGGAAACGATTTTATACCAAGAACCCTGTATCTTTTCGAGCGAACAAGCTCACTCAATTGACGTAATGGAGTTATCAAATAATTGGCTTACCGTTCAATGGCACTAGAATCGAAAACGATCGTCTCGTTAATGGTGATGAAGGCATGAAACAGAATATTTGAGCGCCAAATCGTCATCCAATTCCAGCTGCATTTCAAAGTTGTTAGTCATGCGTGTTAGGTCTTGCCTAGAACACGACCATAAAATTAATACATCAAACTGTATTTCGCCATTCATGTCACAACATCTCACACCTCGCATTACATCCTGTTTGCACAAGCCAACAAACTGTCGGCGACTGGTAAAAGACCTGGTCCCATAAAGCATGTGCTCGTCTACGTCACCAGCGCAACACGATGTGCGAATAGGATCGTGCTACGTCATCACCACATGAGGTGCTTGGTGCTGCACGGCGCGAGGACCAATTGGTCCCTTAGCAACACCGCTTTGCAAAAATGTTCACCGCACAGAGTCCAACATCCCTGGCCCGAGTGAAGTGATGATCTTCACGCTGAATCTTGTTTCATTTCGGACAAAGTCGAGATGAATGAAAGAGAAAAAACCCGGGTGTCGGTTGAAGTGCTCTCAAATTGTGTCAATGGCATCGCCCAATCGAAAGCATCCCCACCAAACATCCCGAAGAACCCGAAGGAACCGAGACGATCGCCGCACCGGAGCGCGTCCAATACGATCTTCGATCTTGCGCTGGTCGTGTACGCGGTCAGCTGTTGCAAAGCCGTCCCCGACCGTCGTGTACGTACGTGTGGTGTGCGCATTACTCATCAGCATCAGCTGTAGCAGCAAGCCGGCAAAGCTGGGCACACCTCAACGCTTCCCGGACAGTGCCTGCCGTACGTGTCTCCCTATCGCGATCGTGCCAGCGCCCAAATCTCTTTCACTTGCGCTGGCACACGCGGCCGATAAGATCCGCGTGGTCGAAAATCGAACACCGGGGGTACATGGGGACGAAGAGAGCCATAAAACGAATGCCGCCGAAATAGCTTGGAAATGGTTTCCAAGGAATTATTGGACGTTTTTTTTGGTTGATCATTGGACTCCTTATCCCAAACGGCGAACAACGTGCGCGATGAGGCTAAAGCATGCGCCTGGTCGTTGAGCATTTTTTGCTCTCTCTCTCTCTCTATTTCTCTCTTACTCGTGTGTGTGTGTGTGTTGATTTTTTTTACGAAGAAGGAAAGAAGGTTGCGAATTTCTTGTTTAAACATGTTTTGTGCTGCATCATCATGAGAAATCGTTGAACATTGAACATTGGGTGTTGCAGCACCATTCCGCCATGCAAAAAACTACCTGGGCTTCCTGCTTTCTTTCCCTCCTCGATTGGCGCACGGACTAGCAACGGACCGGCCAGATTGCATCAGATTGCTGACCGTTGACGAAACGATTTATGTGAGAAAAGAGTTGCACGTGAGCATGGCTGTTAAAATGTTCCGGAAATGCCACAGAATCCTGAGCCGGTTTGCCTGAGCTGGTGTGATTCCTTGGAGGTGGCTGTATTTTTGCAACCGCCAAAAGCGTGTTCGCTACAGTTGGAACGTGATCATCCTCACGTAGTCCAAATAGTTAACCCTTCGGTGAATGTTTTTTTCCCGTTGGATTTAGTTTTAGGATTCCTCAGTTAATTATTTCAATTCGCCTTAAAAAATCAACAGATTCCAATGGTTTATTCACTTTTAATGTCGTAAAATCCTCTTAGGACAACCTGTATTGCTGGAGTCCGGCTCACACTCACTATATCAATGAGTACTCGATAGTAAGGCTCAAGGCTCGGGACTATGGAATGAAATATGGAATGAAATATCTTTATTAGTGTCCCAAGCCTTGACTCTAAGTACTCATTGAGATAGTCTTTAAGAAATTGAGAAGTTCCTCTAAGTACAGCTACAAGGCCTTGAAATCAGGCTCATACTATGACTATCTCCAGGAGGAGTTAGAGTCAAGTCTCGGGACACTAATGACGATCCATGTATTTCTGGTAGACGAGAGGCGATTTCTTGATTAGTGTTCCCAGTCCTCATCGAGATAGTCATTTAGAAATTGAAACGATAATTTTAGTACAACAATAAGGCCTTAGAGTCAGTCTCATACTGTGTCTATCTCGATGACGACTTAGAGTCAAGGCTCGGGACACTAATGAAAATCCAAGATTTTTCTTCTGCTACTTCTTGGCTTAGCGACCTGTTAGGTCACGCCCGACATATGACAGCTACTAGACTGGTTTATACCATTTAGTTGGATATTCAGTCCTCACTTCTTAGGAACGTACAGAATCGAAGTTTATGGTTTCTTTTAAACAACTTTAAAGTGTAGTTTTTATGTCTTATTGTGCATATTGCAATTCATAAACTAGTAAGATATTTTAGAAACAAAAGAAAACCAAGTAAATGCTCATATAGATATCTTGGCAGTAAGCTGTATTGTTTCATCGTTGCGAAGCAATACTTTCGACAGTACATCCTGATCATTTTGTTACTTTTAAACTAGTTTATAAATTAAAACCATTTTCTGTTTGGGTTTTGCACATAAGGGTCTTCTATTTGTTTGTGGAAATTTTCCCAATGTCATCATGATAAATCTTACAATTGTGTCCTTTTCTAAGCGCTATATAAACGTAAATAAATGACTGACAGACTAATTGCTACAGGTTACTAATTTTATTGATAGAAAATCGATTACTATTCCAACTCCACTGACTAACCTTCACAGCGTCACACCTGGCACAGTATGGGGAAATCACAACAACCCAATCGTAATGAACAGAATTAATTGAAACACACCGGATGGAAAATAACCCCCGACCAAACGTGTGACAAATAAATGGAGGTAAGTCACACGGCGTCGATGTGATAACTGCAGGATTCCAAAGAAGTGATTAACCCGGCCGACCTTATCCGAGTCGGGGATACCCCAAAAACAATCCCTTAAAAGGTTTAAAGAACGTCCATGTTTAAAGAACGTCCAGGTTGTAAATTCCGTTTCGAAGCCACGATTGACTTCACCGTTTATCTATTCTGACGTAAGATTTGCCCTGGAAAGGCCATGCGATTGATACCACTGGGCTCACATTTATTGGCAAGCTTAGCACGCTACTTAGTATCGGTGGGAAAGTTTACAATATTAGTACAGCTTTGTCCCCCTTCGGCAGTTTTTATGCAGCAGCCGCAAACCACGTGACACCGTACGCCAGCATCGGATAGCGAGTATTTTCGGCGAAAAGAAAGAACAACCACGTGCATCATTCAGCGAATCGCCCACCGACGGGAGAGATTGCTATCATTCGTTTACCTAGTGATCCAGATATGAAGTGGGTTTTTAGTGGGTGGGAGTGAGTGTGGGCTCGGATCGTGACTAAGCACACCCCCCCACATTTTCCGGACCGATGTATCGTCCGAGATCAAACATTTCCTTCCGCCGTGCGTCACTGTCCAGGACCGTCATCGTAGAAAACCCATGACTACGATAATGACTCGGAGCCTTATCAGTCAAGACAGGCTATCGTGATGCGATTTTAGAGGAGCCCTCTATGGAGCAAAAGCTGAACATAGGCGCGGTAGATAAGTTTCAGATCAACCCATCCAAATGCTGGGAGAATTGACTCTCGGATGCCTGAGAAATGATAAGCAGCAGAGAGACATCTTTGCATCAACGTCAAGGTACTGCTGCCATCCATCAAAATGGCACGAAATCATGTGCTTATGTTGTTATTTTTGTGTTGTTTTTGGGGGGGCTGGATGTGCAACAAACGGAGGCAAGTCTTGGCGACACCTTTCCTTGGGCGAAGATAGATTCCCTAACCATGGGGGAAATGTTATGGGGTATTTCCCAGGTAATAACTGCAGCGAAGAAAAGGCGGAATGTCCAGCAAGCAATTAGCCGTGTGCACCTTCACGTGTCACCAAACCCGAATCGATCGTCGTTCCCAGAGGCGGCATTGATAATTGATCCAACGCCGGCCTGTCAACCGCCAGGGCAAACCCAACGCAGCATAACAGCGTTATGACAGCATGGGCGTATTTATTCAAATCGTGACCTTGTACCATTCAGTTGACTACGCGTTGGGCAGCGGGGACTCGAGATCGATGCATTTATGCAGCTATGAACGAGTAGCCACTGTCACTGTCTACACACACCTACAAAACATCCTCCCAATGATCTTGTCGCGAGTAAAAGCGCTCGACTATTTCGATCGTACTTGACGCCGGCCAAAGGTTTGCCTGGCATTATCAGTCGCGTAGCGTAGTAGCGAGAACAGATTATAACGCAAAATAAACTGCGCAACATTGTAGGTGACCGTCTGTAGTAAGGATGGATGCCTACTCGCAAGCCCCAACAATCAGGGAAAGGAATTCCATTCATCCCCAGATTACCCGGACCATTTCAACTCCTTACGCCCTGTGCTTCCCGTGATGCAATCGGGTGAAATTGTTGGGCGATCGGTACGGGAGTTCCCTAACGCTTTACTGCATCGCTCTAATCAGCGACGACCGATCTGCCAAGCTTCGCAACGTGATCGGAATCAGTGGCGCGCTATTTGGAGCACAAAATGGCACCACACCGTATCTATCGACGTACGCTCTACGGTAGAACCGTCGCCGATCACTTGCCTCCGCCCTGTTTTGGGGGAAAGAAAAACAATCGCTTGATCACGATTCTCGCACGAGACCTGCAGGTTACATGGCTCGCCAAAGTGTTCACCCCCTCCCCTTTCTGGACGAACGCCTGGAGGATGCGCGAGGTGCGCAATGTGCTCCAGAAAAAAAAACTGAGCTACAAGATAACGCATGAGGGCTCCACCATGCAGCCAATCGGGACGGTCGGTTCCACTTTTTCGACGCACACTAACGCCGTGCGGTGTGCGAGAGATAGAGCTACGAAAAATTGAGCGACTTGGTGCAAGCGTAGCTGAGACGGTGGCCGAGAGCGGTATTTTCCGGTTGTGTATAAATAAATAGTACTGCCGGTTACCGTCAACGAGCAGGCTCACTTCATTGATAGCATTCGATCGGGACGGTACCGAAACGGATTAGAGTGTGGAATCGTGTCGGCAGTATCTTGGACAGTATAGTGCGGAAAGGATTCATTAGTGACAACCGTGCAAAAGTGATTCGAACTTAAACCGATACGAAAGTGTGCTCCAGCAAAAGGACATTGTGGATTTAAGAAGATTTTTAAACGCAGCGAAAAGCAAGTTATTTGTGACGATGGAGTACAAGAGCAGAAAGGTAAGCATGTCTTGTGAATTAGTACAGAAAGTTTGTTCGATAGTCGGTACAGCTCAACAACATGATCAGTCTGTCGGTAAATCTCTGAAACTTGTCTCGGACTGATAAGTCATTAAGTTACAAAACATCAGTAGAGATACATCTTAAAGCCATGATCGTACGGATCAAGGAACACGAATTATGTGTGCTTCATCATACGCATACGCTTGCTCTCCTTGAAATGGTTTCATCTGGAACGTTCCATCAGCAGTTGCTCGCAATTGCAAGCCTTTGGCAGATGGTTATTATTGTGAGGCAGAGCGTTGGTGGCACTGCTCGAATGATGGTTATCAATCTCCTAGAAATCTTTAGGAAAACAAAAAATTATTCCTAGAAAAAATATTTTACGTGTCTTGTTGTTTGTCCGGCCCCTTGCACATGGTTACAACATTGACTGAAATTTTACATTTAAAAAGAGTAAAAATACACCACGTAACGCGCAGAAGAGAAGTTAAAAAAAAAAAGGTTACAGAAAATCTCATGCGTAAATGTCTTATCTGCGCACGCGAACAATAAATGCAACACGAGGAGGCTCGTGCCCGTTGGAGCAGACAGATCCAGATATTCTCAGACGGGAACGGTGTGTCATCCGTGTCTGACGGTCTGACGAATGCGAATATCACGAGCGCCCGACGTAACAACTGACCTGTCCGTTTATTATCGACCTGCCCCTGATACTGACGGTTTGGTCTCCGTGACTCAACGTCTCTGAAGCACTATTTATCCTTGCTAAGACACACCTGGTCTGGGGGGGTTGGAATTGAATTGTGTTCGGGCAGCTGGCACGGGACCGGCCGGTCCTAATTGCACATTGAGTCATTATCATTGTTTGGCGTCAAATCAAAGACCCTCACTGCCGATGGGTTAATCTGATTGGACCTGATGGTGTGGCGGTGGCTTATCAGCCGACCGAATTGAGATTAATAATTGTATGCAATGTGATGAAATAGTGTTGCAATTCACACACCTGCAGCGCCGGTACGTGATCGCGATTACCTTCGTGTATCGTTGAACAGTGATCTCTTATCGCGGCAAT
>KZ063599.1:24437-46488 GCA_002091835.1 Anopheles maculatus
CGTGACGGTGTCACTAAACGCAACCAATGGCGGTCAATGGCCGTACGAGGCGATCTGTTTTGTGGTGCTTTGGAAATGCACTTGATCACATGGCGCCGGCTCGCTTGATTGTTTTGATCGTTGTCAGTGTGTCAGCGTGGCCAACATCATCGGCGCTTATCATCGGCTATGCAGAACCGCACGTTAACGGTAGTTCCGGATCCGGTCGTTGATAAGCCGCCAATGTCGGATGCCAGTGACGTTGCACTACCGTCCACTAACGATCCACAAGTGTCAAATTTCATGACGTCACAACGGGTCCAACTTTTGGTGCTGCTAGGTGTCTACCCAATTGAAAGATTAGCGGACAAGTTTTTGTGATCATGGCGCACAATGCGCATCCCGCAAACAGAGATCATAACAAACGGGCCCTTAGCAACTGCCCCGTCAGTGTGCGCTGTTGGGGGAACTTTTCGGGATCTCGCAGGGGAGCGCCTTCGCCACCTAGGCACTCTAAGAGAGTGATGTAATTTGTGCTCGTTAGCTTTCGCCCCATGGATCGACGATAACCTACGAAGGAGCAGGCAGTGATGTCATGAATCTAACGATGATCTCCTTCTTTGGAGGTTCACTGTTGTACGGTCAGCTGATGAGCGGCGCGCTGGACCATGCTGGACGATGCTGGACAAATCAAGAATCCCACCCGGAGACAGTGTGTTAATGCGTTTAGTGACACCGTCACGTGGGGTAACGGTGTTGTTTACCCGACTCGCAAGTCGACAGAATGGCGAAGAAAAGGGGAAAACTGTGTCATGGCTGTAGCGATGGCTTATCATGTGCTCAGTGCATCCGAGTTTGCCTGTAACCATGTCACCGCACGCTTACCGCGAGGTGTGTTCGTCGGTGGATTGTTGTCGTCATGCTCTCGACTTCCTTGCGACATGTGGCCCGAGTCCGCCATCTTGGAATGGGGAACTCCGCGTGCACGTACAGATCACGATCGTTTAGCACGGTAGGCGACGTGTCGTTCACCGTGTACCGTGGGATTTGTTTGCAACGGCCATCGATCTGAACACTGCGTCTTATCAAGTGTAGCGAGTGGGAGTGCATCCATTCGCAACGATGCACTTGAAAGACGTGCGAATGTCAATGCGAGGGTGGATCCTGGATTCGCCACTCTGGGAAAAATGGAAGCTGAGGGCAAAGGTCAAAGACGCCCACCCACATGATGCTTTGAAACCTTGCAGCAACACAAACACGGGAAAATAGTAGGCCGGATAGCGTGGAAACCGTATGCGGGAAATGTACAGCAGCAGGCGCCACTGTTTCACTTGGTTGTCCGACATTTTTAGCAATGTTCCACCACGTACTCCCGAAACACGGTTGGCGATACGAACAGCGTATGTTCCGAGTTCACCAGCTGGTCAGACTGGAGCCGTTCGAACAGCACGTTCGGTGTGGGTTGTAGGTAGAAATCAAGCGATCGAAGCTTCAGATTGAACCGAAGCTGCTTGAAACCTTGCAGCAACACAAACACGGGAAAATAGTAGGCCGGATAGCGTGGAAACCGTATGCGGGAAATGTACAGCAGCAGGCGCCACTGTTTGACTTGGTTGTCCGACATTTTTAGCACAGTTGAACCGTTCCTAAATACTTTTTTGGATCACTCACAGTATGGTGTTGGGATAGATGGCGAAAACTAACATCGTTACCGCAAAAACTAGTGCGGCGTTGCTATTAAAACTTTCCATAAACGGAATAAAAACAATGCTTCCCGGCACAGCTGATACCTGTCAAAAGATTGTGCATTTCAAACGTCATGTTGGGCTTTTTAAATGTGTATAAAAACCGTTATTTGAGATAGCTAAGCATCGGGATATAACGTAGGAAAAAGAAAGTGTTGTTTTGCTGTTCTTTTTATTGCAACCCCTTAATGAACTGTAAGCCCATTTAAGTAAATAAATAAACAAAACCTCACAAAAATGCCCCGGAAGCAATGAAATCCTCACCGAAAGTAAAGCGATAGTTAATAAATAGTAATGGAAGCCACTCATCTGCACTTAATCAACGCGTTTCGGTCCTTCGCCAACCTTTGTGTGAATAATGTAGCGCAACAGGTTCGGTTCTTCGACGGCAAACGATTCCAGCACACTTGCCGGGACGGCTTGCATAGCTGGCTCATCATTTGGAATGCCTTTATAGTACTCTTCTGCCGTACTTTCATTGAACGGGAAGACACGACGCACGATGGCCGACACTTCGGCAACATCCTTCTCCAGTAGGAATAGGCACGCGTTCGGACCAGCATCAAAGCTGTACGCGACCTTAATGGGTGCGTTTTCACCGGCAAGATTATTGATTTGATCTACCAGCCGGATGATTGTGCGTGACACATCGTTCATGTAGAAGCATGGTGGAAATGTGTCCAAACAGATGGCGTGGAATTGGTTGCTGTCCTTCATTGCAATACGCCCGAACGTGTCAAAGTCTTTTTGTGCGATTGCCTAAAAGGATCAAAATATTTGATTATGCGCTGGAAAGGAACAGGCATATGCAGATGACTACTTACCTCTTGCACCAGCTTTACACGCTCCGGAACACATACGGAAACGCGATGCTTGAGCAACTCGGACGTTTTTACACTGGTAGCCATACCCTGCGTCGAAGCAGTTGCTTTTTTACGGTCGCTTACAACTAGTACCAGCACGTGCATTTCTGGCCAAGCGGAAGCCGGTGCAAGCTGGATCGCTAACGAGTCCGAACCATCCGTACGTTCACCGCGAGCCCACTGCACGTAGCCCGAATAAAGACTACGACACGCCGAACCACTTCCCATGCGGGCTATACCGCTCAGCTCTTCACTTTCGATTCCATAAAGTGTTGCCAATGTATACACTGAAATTGAAAGGTATAGAGGATCATTGTAGCTCAAATCTATTTCTTTGGTTCGGAAGCACATACTAACCGAAACAAGCATATCCAGCCGCACTGGATGCTAGCCCTGCAGCAGTAGGAAAATTGTTCTCCGATTCAACGAGAATGTTCCACTCTAGCATCTCGGGATTCGGGCATTTGCCTGCAGCTTTAGCTCTCCTACGTACTACAAAAAATGGTACAAAACAACCCCAAATGAAGCAAAAATTTTCTCACAATCGCTTTGCCTGTTACCTTCTTGTAGGCATCTTTGGATGCGCGGGTTTTCGAATGATTCTTCAACCCCGTTCAAGCGAAGAACGTTCTTTGCAATCTCGGGACCGGCAGTGATCTTAGTTTTCGTACGAAGCTAAAAAAGGGGGAACATGGAAACAGTCCGTCATGAATTATTAAACATCCTGCAAAGCATCCGCGTCACCTACGTTGTCTGTCGAGAGGGTAACGCTGATAGAATCGTTTATCGGTAAAATCAGGTCATCGTCACGCTTTCCCCCTAAAAATGCGTGTACATGAAGATGAACAGTTTGGCTCTCAGCGAAGGAGCGAAGCTCGGTCAATCGAATAAAGCTACTTACAGTATTTTATAATGGCAATGTTTACCGGCGCGATGCATGTTACCGAAGTGGACATAGTGCAAGATTACAATTCGTTGTACAACTTAAAAACACAGCTAAAAACAACACAAAATCCTCTAAATTTCACGGGCAAACTTTTACTCGCTGTTTGGATTTGGGAACTGCGCGTTTAGAGCGAGTAGTTCGGTTCGCGAATGAAATGTCACAAAAACGTAAACAAACGATTCACAAGCGCAACACGTTGTTTTCTCTCTTTTCTTCTCTCCCTCTTTCTGTCTCACTTCCTCTCTCTCTCTCTTTATTTATTCTCTCTTCCTCTAAATTTCTCTTCTCGGTAAAAGTGCGATTTGAAAACGGTTCGGCCACATGGCGTAGCCGTTAAAAAATTATCCGTTTTCGCATATTTTTAACCACAATTCAATATTAATACACGTTTATGCGCAGATTATTAGTGGAGATGGTAAGTAAAGTAATGGATATCAAAACAGTATTAATTATAAAAAAAATAGTTCCACTAATGACGATGGATGCTGTAACGTTTAGAAAATATTTTTGTTCGGATGCAATTAAACACGTTCCCACTACCACACCGATAACAACACTTAATGATTCTTTTTCATACACATTTAAGATAGATTTATTTTTTTACCTGATTAGTCCTAACTAATGGATCGCTGCTGATCGCTAGCTTTACATTGCTGAACATCTTTCGTGAAATACTTTGTTCAAGGCTAAGTACCTTTCCCTTTAGGTAAGTATCATATTTTTTTTGTTAAATTCTTTTGAACGATTTTGTTTTCTTCTCACTTATGCACTACATTAGCCGGAAAGTGAATAGACACATTACATACAATCACAGTTACAACATAGAGGACTTTACGGGCGAACAACAGTACGTTTGCGTGTTGTATGAGATATTAAAAACGATGAGGTGACACAGACGATCGCTTTCGCTGCGAATAAATAACCGATGGCGCGATGATTGATGTAAACTATCAATAATAAATACTATCGTGAAGGTAAGTTTCAAAACACAAACTAATGCTAGCTAGCGGCGTAATTATTGATAAACTTGGAACGAGAAATCCTATTCGTGTGAGGGCTGCCGGGTTGTGGCCTGTGGTCGGGCAGGGTTACGTTTGTAACCCATAGTAAACGTACTCTCTGCACCATTCCATCGTGTGATCCTCATTGTTGCAGCACATTGGGAACACTATCGATGACTTTGTCACCTTCGAACAGCGCTGGCAAAGCTCGTTTATGTCCTCCTGTAGCGATCGAATGGACAAAGAAAGGGAAAACATTCAATCAGATGTACGGTTCGGTCGGCATTGTTTATGATCCTGTACACTTACATCTTCATAACACTGCTGGACTCGCTTGTAATCTGCGTCGTAGAAATCCTCATAATCTGTGGATCTCCGTTGATGCTGGTGGTTGTGCTGGTGGGCTGTCCTTTCTGCTGTGGCCGCCCTGCTGCGTAGGAGATGATCCAAGAGACGCAATTGTTTGCTATGCCGCAAGCTCGACGGTCTTGCCGTGGTGTGCGGAACAAGACTAACCAGACAAACTATCACCAACAACAGCCGAAGCGAATTCACCATCTGTGAGAGAGGACAAAAAGAAAAACACATAAACACTTTGCTATAGGGCGGAAAAGATGCAACTCATCGCGGAGCAAAAGAAAAGATGTAACGACGATGATCAGTCTGAAGGTTGGTTCCAAAGTCCAGTGTCGCAAATGCTAACCTCACGGCACGGTACGGCATGGCACACACACACAGCACCAAGTCATGGGTCAGTTTGTGAGTAAACAAACTCACGGTGGCCATTTGGTTTCTTTGGTGCACGATTTTGATAAGCGATCGTTTCTTGTTCGACATTGCAAACTGAATCATCTGCCCAAAGCAATCACAGCATCATGTGGGTGGGCGTCTTTGACCTTTGCCCTCAGCTTCCATTTTTCCCAGAGTGGCGAAACCAGGATCCACCCTCGCATTGACATTCGCACGTCTTTCAAGTGCATCGTTGCGAATGGATGCACTCCCACTCGCTACACTTGATAAGACCCAGTGTTCAGATCGATGGCCGTAGCAAACAAATCCCGTACACGGTGAACGACACGTCGCCTACCGTGCTAGACGATCGTGATCTGTACGTGCACGCGGAGTTCCCCATTCCAAGATGGCCGACTCGAGCCACATGTCGCAAGGAAGTCGAGAGCATGACGACAACAATCCACCGACGAACACACCTCGCGGTAAGCGTACGGTGACATGGTTACAGGCAAACTCGGATGCACTGAGCACATGATAAGCCATCGCTACAGCCATGACACAGTTTTCCCCTTTTCTTCGCCATTCTGTCGACTTGCGAGTCGGGTAAACAACACCGTTTCCCCACAGGATCCACCGGACCGGACGTGCTTAACACACTGTCTCCGGGCGGGATTCTTGATTTGTCCAGCATCGTCCAGCAAGGTCCAGCGCGCCGCTCATCAGCTGACCGTACAACAGTGAACCTCCAAAGAAGGAGATCATCGTTAGATTCATGACATCACTGCCTGCTCCTTCGTAGGTTATCGTCGATCCATGGGGCGAAAGCTAACGAGCACAAATTACATCACTCTCTTAGAGTGCCTAGGTGGCGAAGGCGCTCCCCTGCGAGATCCCGAAAAGTTCCCCCAACAGCGCACACTGACGGGGCAGTTGCTAAGGGCCCGTTTGTTATGATCTCTGTTTGCGGGATGCGCATTGTGCGCCATGATCACAAAAACTTGTCCGCTAATCTTTCAATTGGGTAGACACCTAGCAGCACCAAAAGTTGGACCCGTTGTGACGTCATGAAATTTGACACTTGTGGATCGTTAGTGGACGGTAGTGCAACGTCACTGGCATCCGACATTGGCGGCTTATCAACGACCGGATCCGGAACTACCGTTAACGTGCGGTTCTGCATAGCCGATGATAAGCGCCGATGATGTTGGCCACGCTGACACACTGACAACGATCAAAACAATCAAGCGAGCCGGCGCCATGTGATCAAGTGCATTTCCAAAGCACCACAAAACAGATCGCCTCGTACGGCCATTGACCGCCATTGGTTGCGTTTAGTGACACCGTCACGCGGGGTCGAGGTAGTAGCCTTGGCCATAGGCCACACCCCACCTCATCCCTATCGCTCTCCCCCTTTCTGCGGTGCGGATACAACGCATTGTAAACAACAAAACACCGGGAGAGACTACTACAGCAAATGCAACAGTTCCTCACGTGATATATGCGAGGAGCGGAGATTATTGCCGCGATAAGAGATCACTGTTCAACGATACACGAAGGTAATCGCGATCACGTACCGGCGCTGCAGGTGTGTGAATTGCAACACTATTTCATCACATTGCATACAATTATTAATCTCAATTCGGTCGGCTGATAAGCCACCGCCACACCATCAGGTCCAATCAGATTAACCCATCGGCAGTGAGGGTCTTTGATTTGACGCCAAACAATGATAATGACTCAATGTGCAATTAGGACCGGCCGGTCCCGTGCCAGCTGCCCGAACACAATTCAATTCCAACCCCCCCAGACCAGGTGTGTCTTAGCAAGGATAAATAGTGCTTCAGAGACGTTGAGTCACGGAGACCAAACCGTCAGTATCAGGGGCAGGTCGATAATAAACGGACAGGTCAGTTGTTACGTCGGGCGCTCGTGATATTCGCATTCGTCAGACCGTCAGACACGGATGACACACCGTTCCCGTCTGAGAATATCTGGATCTGTCTGCTCCAACGGGCACGAGCCTCCTCGTGTTGCATTTATTGTTCGCGTGCGCAGATAAGACATTTACGCATGAGATTTTCTGTAACCTTTTTTTTTTTAACTTCTCTTCTGCGCGTTACGTGGTGTATTTTTACTCTTTTTAAATGTAAAATTTCAGTCAATGTTGTAACCATGTGCAAACGGCCGGACAAACAACAAGACACGTAAAATATTTTTTCTAGGAATAATTTTTTGTTTTCCTAAAGATTTCTAGGAGATTGATAACCATCATTCGAGCAGTGCCACCAACGCTCTGCCTCACAATAATAACCATCTGCCAAAGGCTTGCAATTGCGAACAACTGCTGATGGAACGTTCCAGATGAAACCATTTCAAGGAGAGCAAGCGTATGCGTATGATGAAGCACAAATATTTCGTGTTCCTTGATCCGTACGATCATGGCTTTAAGATGTATCTCTACTGATGTTCTGTAACTTAATGACTTATCAGTCCGAGACAAGTTTCAGAGATTTACCGACAGACTGATCATGTTGTTGAGCTGTACCGACTACCGAACAAACTTTCTGTACTAATTCACAAGACATGCTTACCTTTCTGCTCTTGTACTCCATCGTCACAAATAACTTGCTTTTCGCCTCGTTTAAAAATCTTCTTAAATCCACAATGTCCTTTTGCTTGAGCACACTTTCGTTTCGGTTTAAGTTCGAATCACTTTTGCACGGTTGTCACTAATGAATCCTTTCCGCACTATATTTTCAAAGATACTGCCGACACGATTCCACACTCTAATCCGTCTCGGTACCGTCCCGATCGAATGCTATCAATGAAGTGAGCCTGCTCGTTGACGGTAACCGGCAGTACTATTTATTTATACACAACCGGAAAATACCGCTCTCGGCCACCGTCTCAGCTACGCTTGCACCAAGTCGCTCAATTTTTCGTAGCTCTATCTCTCGCACACCGCACGGCGTTAGTGTGCGTCGAAGGAGTGGAACCGACCGTCCCGATTGGTTGCATGGTGGCGCCCTCATGTGTTATCTTGTAGCTCAGTTTTTTTTCTGGAGCACATTGCGCACCTCGCGCATCCTCCAGGCGTTCGTTCAGAAGAGGGAGGGGGTGAACACTTTGGCGAGCCATGTAACCTGCAGGTCTCGTGCGAGAATCGTGATCAAGCGATTGTTTTTCTTTCCCCCAAAACAGGGTGAAGGCAAGTGATCGGCGACGGTTCTACCGTAGAGCGTACGTTGATAGATACGGTGTGGTGCCATTTTGTGCTCCAAATAGCGCGCCACTGATTCCGATCACGTTGCGAAGCTTGGCAGATCGGTCGTCGCTGATTAGAGCGATGCAGTAAAGCGTTAGGGAACTCCCGTACCGATCGCCCAACAATTTCACCCGATTGCATCACGGGAAGCACAGGGCGTAAGGAGTTGAAATGGTCCGGGTAATCTGGGGATGAATGGAATTCCTTTCCCTGATTGTTGGGGCTTGCGAGTAGGCATCCATCCTTACTACAGACGGTCACCTACAATGTTGCGCAGTTTATTTTGCGTTATAATCTGTTCTCGCTACTACGCTACGCGACTGATAATGCCAGGCAAACCTTTGGCCGGCGTCAAGTACGATCGAAATAGTCGAGCGCTTTTACTCGCGACAAGATCATTGGGAGGATGTTTTGTAGGTGTGTGTAGACAGTGACAGTGGCTACTCGTTCATAGCTGCATAAATGCATCGATCTCGAGTCCCCGCTGCCCAACGCGTAGTCAACTGAATGGTACAAGGTCACGATTTGAATAAATACGCCCATGCTGTCATAACGCTGTTATGCTGCGTTGGGTTTGCCCTGGCGGTTGACAGGCCGGCGTTGGATCAATTATCAATGCCGCCTCTGGGAACGACGATCGATTCGGGTTTGGTGACACGTGAAGGTGCACACGGCTAATTGCTTGCTGGACATTCCGCCTTTTCTTCGCTGCAGTTATTACCTGGGAAATACCCCATAACATTTCCCCCATGGCTAGGAAGTCTATATTCGCCCAAGGAAAGATGTCGCCAAGACTTGCCTCCGTTTATTGCACACCCAGCCCCTCCAAAAACAACACAAAAACAACAACATAAGCACATGATTTCGTGCCATTTTGATGGATGGCAGCAGTGCCTTGACGTTGATGCAAAGATGTCTCTCTGCTGCTTATCATTTCTCAGGCATCCGAGAGTCAATTCTCCCAGCATTTGGATGGGTTGATCTGAAACTTATCTACCGCGCCTATGTTCAGCTTTTGCTCCATAGAGGGCTCCTCTAAAATCGCATCACGATAGCCTGTCTTGACTGATAAGGCTCCGAGTCATTATCGTAGTCATGGGTTTTCTACGATGACGGTCCTGGACAGTGACGCACGGCGGAAGGAAATGTTTGATCTCGGTCGATACATTGGTCGGGAAAATGTGGGGGGGTGTGCTTAGTCACGATCCGAGCCCACACTCACTCCCACCCACTAAAAATCCACTTCATATCTGGATCACTAGGTAAACGAATGATAGCAATCTCTCCCGTCGGTGGGCGATTCGCTGAATGATGCACGTGGTTGTTCTTTCTTTTTGCCGAAAATACTCGCTATCCAATGCTGGCGTACGGTGTCACGTGGTTTGCGGCTGCTGCATAAAAGCTGCCGAAGGGGGACAAAGCTGTACTAATATTGTAAACTTTCCCACCGATACTAAGTAGCGTACTAAGCTTGCCAATAAATGTGAGCCCAGTGGTATCAATCGCATGGCCTTTCCAGGGCAAATCTTACGTCAGAATAGATAAACGGTGAAGTCAATCGCGACTTCGAAACGTAATTTACAACCGGGACGTTCTTTAAACCTTTTAAGGGATTGTTTTTGGGGTATCCCCGACTCGGATAAGGTCGGCCGGGTTAATCACTTCTTTGGAATCCTGCAGTTATCACATCGACGCCGTGTGACTTACCTCCATTTATTTGTCACACGTTTTGTCGGGGGTTATTTTCCATCCGGTGTGTTTCAATTAATTCTGTTCATTACGATTGGATTGTTGTGATTTCCCCATACTGTGCCAGGTGTGACTCTGTGAAGGTGGAGTTGGAATGGTAATCGATTTAGTATCAATAAAATTAGTAACCAGTAGCTATTAGTCTGTCAGTCATTTATTTACGTTTATATAGCGCTTAGAAAACGACACAATTGTAAGATTTATCATGATGACATTGGGAAAATTTCCACAAGCAAATAGAAGATTAAAAATTAAGCTGTAGTCAACACAGGCATGATTAGCTTTAGCTATCGTTTATGCATAATTTTGCTTCGTTCGTTCGTTTAAAATAACTTTCTGATATCTTCCAGGGACAGGAGCAACCCTTATGTGCAAAACCCAAACAGAAAATGGTTCTAATTTATAAACTAGTTTAAAAGTAACAAAATGATCAGGATGTAATGTCGAAAGTCTTGCTTCGCAACGATGAAACAATACAGCTTACTGCCAAGATATCTATACGAGCATTTACTTGGTTTTCTTTTGTTTCTAAAATATCTTACTAGTTTATCAATTGCAATATGCACAATAAAACATAAAAACTACACTTTAAAGTTGTTTAAAAGAAACTATAAACTTCGATTCTGCTCGTTCCTAAGTAGTAAGGACTGAATATTCAACTAAATGGTATAAACCAGTCTAGTAGCTGTCATATGTCCGGCATGACCTAACAGCTCGCTAAGCCAAGAAGTAACAAAAGAAAAATCTTGGATTTTCATTAGTGTCCCTAGACTTGACCCTAAGTCGTCATCGAGATAGTCACAGTATGAGACTGACTCTAAGGCCTTATTGTTGTACTACAATTATCGTTTCAATTTCTAAATGACTATCTCGATGAGGACTGCGGACAATAATCAAGAAATCGCCTATCGTCTACCAGAAATACTTGGATCATCATTCGTTTTCCGAGCCTTGACTCTAAGTCCTCATTGAGATAGTCATAGTATGAGCGTGACTCTAAGGCCTTGTAGCTGTACTTAGAGGATCTTCTCAATTTCTTAAAGACTATCTCAATGAGTACTTAGAGTCAAGGCTCGGGACACTAATAAAGATATTTCATTCCATATTTCATCAGAAATATTTAGATGTTCATTAGTGTCCCGAGCCTTGAGCCTTACTATCGAGTACTCATTGATATAGTGAGTGTGAGCCGGACTCCAGCAACAAAGGTTCTTCTAAGAGGATTTTACGACATCATTCTCATAGCTTGAAGACCCTTAAAAATTGAAAAAAAAACCATTGAAATCTGTTGATTTTTTAAGGTCATTTGAATTAATTAACTGAGATATCCTAAAACTAAAGCCAACGCAAAAAACATTCACCGAAGGGTTAACTATTTGGACTACGTGAGGATGATCACGTTCCAACTGTAGCGAACACGCTTTTGGCGGTTGCAAAAATACAGCCACCTCCAAGGAATCACACCAGCTCAGGCAAACCGGCTCAGGATTCTGTGGCATTTCCGGAACATTTTAACAGCCATGCTCACGTGCAACTCTTTTCTCACATAAATCGTTTCGTCAACGGTCAGCAATCTGATGCAATCTGGCCGGTCCGTTGCTAGTCCGTGCGCCAATCGAGGAGGGAAAGAAAGCAGGAAGCCCAGGTAGTTTTTTGCATGGCGGAATGGTGCTGCAACACCCAATGTTCAATGTTCAACGATTTCTCATGATGATGCAGCACAAAACATGTTTAAACAAGAAATTCGCAACCTTCTTTCCTTCTTCGTAAAAAAAAATCAACACACACACACGAGTAAGAGAGAAATAGAGAGAGAGAGAGAGAGAGCAAAAATGCTCAACGACCAGGCGCATGCTTTAGCCCCATCACGCACGTTGTTCGCCGTTTGGGATAAGGAGTCCAATGATCAACCAAAAAAAACGTCCAACTACTTCTTGGAAACCATTTACAAGCTATTTCGGCGGCATTTCGTTTTAAGCGCTCTTTGTCCAACTTCGTCCCCATGTACCCCCGGTGTTCGATTTCGACCACGCGGATCTTATCGGCCGCGTGTGCCAGTGCAAGTGAAAGAGATTTGGGCGCTGGCACGATCGCGATAGGGAGACACGTACGGCAGGCACTGTCCGGGAAGCGTTGAGGTGTGCCCAGCTTTGCCGGCTTGCTGCTACAGCTGATGCTGATGAGTAATGCGCACACCACACGTACGTACACGACGGTCGGGGACGGCTTTGCAACAGCTGACCGCGTACACGACCAGCGCAAGATCGAAGATCGTATTGGACGCGCTCCGGTGCGGCGATCGTCTCGGTTCCTTCGGGTTCTTCGGGATGTTTGGTGGGGATGCTTTCGATTGGGCGATGCCATTGACACAATTTGAGAGCACTTCAACCGGCACCCGGGTTTTTTTCTCTTTCATTCATCTCGACTTTGTCCGAAATGAAACAAGATTCAGCGTGAAGATCATCATTTCACTCGGATGTTGGACTCTGTGCGGTGAACATTTTGGCAAAGCGGTGTTGCTAAGGGACCAATTGGTCCTCGCGCCGTGCAGCACCAAGCACCTCGTGTGGTGATGACGTAGCACGATCCTATCCGCACATCGTGTTGCGCTAGTGACGTATTCGAGCACATGCTTTATGGGACCAGGTCTTTTACCAGTCGCCGACAGTTTGTTGGCTTGTGCAAACAGGATGTAATGCGAGGTGTGAGATGTTGTGACATGAATGGCGAAATACAGTTTGATGTATTAATTTTATGGTCGTGTTCTAGGCAAGACCTAACACGCATGACTAACAACTTTGAAATGCAGCTGGAATTGGATGACGATTTGGCGCTCAAATATTCGATGATCTCCTTCTTTGGAGGTTCACTGTTGTACGGTCAGCTGATGAGCGGCGCGCTGGACCATGCTGGACGATGCTGGACAAATCAAGAATCCCACCCGGAGACAGTGTGTTAAGCACGTCCGGTCCGATGGATCCTGTGGGGTAACGGTGTTGTTTACCCGACTCGCAAGTCGACAGAATGGCGAAGAAAAGGGGAAAACTGTGTCATGGCTGTAGCGATGGCTTATCATGTGCTCAGTGCATCCGAGTTTGCCTGTAACCATGTCACCGCACGCTTACCGCGAGGTGTGTTCGTCGGTGGATTGTTGTCGTCATGCTCTCGACTTCCTTGCGACATGTGGCTCGAGTCGGCCATCTTGGAATGGGGAACTCCGCGTGCACGTACAGATCACGATCGTCTAGCACGGTAGGCGACGTGTCGTTCACCGTGTACGGGATTTGTTTGCTACGGCCATCGATCTGAACACTGGGTCTTATCAAGTGTAGCGAGTGGGAGTGCATCCATTCGCAACGATGCACTTGAAAGACGTGCGAATGTCAATGCGAGGGTGGATCCTGGTTTCGCCACTCTGGGAAAAATGGAAGCTGAGGGCAAAGGTCAAAGACGCCCACCCACATGATGCTGTGATTGCTTTGGGCAGATGATTCAGTTTGCAATGTCGAACAAGAAACGATCGCTTATCAAAATCGTGCACCAAAGAAACCAAATGGCCACCGTGAGTTTGTTTACTCACAAACTGACCCATGACTTGGTGCTGTGTGTGTGTGCCATGCCGTACCGTGCCGTGAGGTTAGCATTTGCGACACTGGACTTTGGAACAAACCTTCAGACTGATCATCGTCGTTACATCTTTTCTTTTGCTCCGCGATGAGTTGCATCTTTTCCGCCCTATAGCAAAGTGTTTATGTGTTTTTCTTTTTGTCCTCTCTCACAGATGGTGAATTCGCTTCGGCTGTTGTTGGTGATAGTTTGTCTGGTTAGTCTTGTTCCGCACACCACGGCAAGACCGTCGAGCTTGCGGCATAGCAAACAATTGCGTCTCTTGGATCATCTCCTACGCAGCAGGGCGGCCACAGCAGAAAGGACAGCCCACCAGCACAACCACCAGCATCAACGGAGATCCACAGATTATGAGGATTTCTACGACGCAGATTACAAGCGAGTCCAGCAGTGTTATGAAGATGTAAGTGTACAGGATCATAAACAATGCCGACCGAACCGTACATCTGATTGAATGTTTTCCCTTTCTTTGTCCATTCGATCGCTACAGGAGGACATAAACGAGCTTTGCCAGCGCTGTTCGAAGGTGACAAAGTCATCGATAGTGTTCCCAATGTGCTGCAACAATGAGGATCACACGATGGAATGGTGCAGAGAGTACGTTTACTATGGGTTACAAACGTAACCCTGCCCGACCACAGGCCACAACCCGGCAGCCCTCACACGAATAGGATTTCTCGTTCCAAGTTTATCAATAATTACGCCGCTAGCTAGCATTAGTTTGTGTTTTGAAACTTACCTTCACGATAGTATTTATTATTGATAGTTTACATCAATCATCGCGCCATCGGTTATTTATTCGCAGCGAAAGCGATCGTCTGTGTCACCTCATCGTTTTTAATATCTCATACAACACGCAAACGTACTGTTGTTCGCCCGTAAAGTCCTCTATGTTGTAACTGTGATTGTATGTAATGTGTCTATTCACTTTCCGGCTAATGTAGTGCATAAGTGAGAAGAAAACAAAATCGTTCAAAAGAATTTAACAAAAAAAAAATATGATACTTACCTAAAGGGAAAGGTACTTAGCCTTGAACAAAGTATTTCACGAAAGATGTTCAGAAATGTAAAGCTAGCGATCAGCAAGCGATTAGTTAGGACTAATCAGGTAAAAAAATAAATCTATCTTAAATGTGTATGAAAAAGAATCATTAAGTGTTGTTATCGGTGTGGTAGTGGGAACATGTTTAATTGCATCCGAACAAAAATATTTTCTAAACGTTACAGCATCCATCGTCATTAGTGGAACTATTTTTTTTATAATTAATACTGTTTTGATATCCATTACTTTACTTACCATCTCCACTAATAATCTGCGCATAAACGTGTATTAATATTGAATTGTGGTTAAAAATATGCGAAAACGGATAATTTTTTAACGGCTACGCCATGTGGCCGAACCGTTTTCAAATCGCACTTTTACCGAGAAGAGAAATTTAGAGGAAGAGAGAATAAATAAAGAGAGAGAGAGAGGAAGTGAGACAGAAAGAGGGAGAGAAGAAAAGAGAGAAAACAACGTGTTGCGCTTGTGAATCGTTTGTTTACGTTTTTGTGACATTTCATTCGCGAACCGAACTACTCGCTCTAAACGCGCAGTTCCCAAATCCAAACAGCGAGTAAAAGTTTGCCCGTGAAATTTAGAGGATTTTGTGTTGTTTTTAGCTGTGTTTTTAAGTTGTACAACGAATTGTAATCTTGCACTATGTCCACTTCGGTAACATGCATCGCGCCGGTAAACATTGCCATTATAAAATACTGTAAGTAGCTTTATTCGATTGACCGAGCTTCGCTCCTTCGCTGAGAGCCAAACTGTTCATCTTCATGTACACGCATTTTTAGGGGGAAAGCGTGACGATGACCTGATTTTACCGATAAACGATTCTATCAGCGTTACCCTCTCGACAGACAACGTAGGTGACGCGGATGCTTTGCAGGATGTTTAATAATTCATGACGGACTGTTTCCATATTCTCCCTTTTTTAGCTTCGTACGAAAACTAAGATCACTGCCGGTCCCGAGATTGCAAAGAACGTTCTTCGCTTGAACGGGGTTGAAGAATCATTCGAAAACCCGCGCATCCAAAGATGCCTACAAGAAGGTAACATGCAAAGCAATTGTGAGAAAATCTTTGCTACATTTGTGGTTTTTTTACCATTTTTTGTAGTACGTAGGAGAGCTAAAGCTGCAGGCAAATGCCCGAATCCCGAGATGCTAGAGTGGAACATTCTCGTTGAATCGGAGAACAATTTTCCTACTGCTGCTGGGCTAGCATCCAGTGCGGCAGGATATGCTTGTTTCGGTTAGTATGTGCTTTCGAACCAAATAAATAGATTTGAGCTACAGTGATCCTCTATACCTTACAATTTCAGTGTATACATTGGCAACGCTTTATGGAATCGAAAGTGAAGAGCTGAGCGGTATAGCCCGCATGGGAAGTGGTTCGGCGTGTCGTAGTCTTTATTCGGGCTACGTGCAGTGGGCTCGCGGTGAACGTACGGATGGTTCGGACTCGTTAGCGATCCAGCTTGCACCGGCTTCCGCTTGGCCAGAAATGCACGTGCTGGTACTAGTTGTAAGCGACCGTAAAAAAGCAACTGCTTCGACGCAGGGTATGGCTACCAGTGTAAAAACGTCCGAGTTGCTCAAGCATCGCGTTTCCGTATGTGTTCCGGAGCGTGTAAAGCTGGTGCAAGAGGTAAGTAGTCATCTGCATATGCCTGTTCCTTTCCAGCGCATAATCAAATATTTTGATCCTTTTAGGCAATCGCACAAAAAGACTTTGACACGTTCGGGCGTATTGCAATGAAGGACAGCAACCAATTCCACGCCATCTGTTTGGACACATTTCCACCATGCTTCTACATGAACGATGTGTCACGCACAATCATCCGGCTGGTAGATCAAATCAATAATCTTGCCGGTGAAAACGCACCCATTAAGGTCGCGTACAGCTTTGATGCTGGTCCGAACGCGTGCCTATTCCTACTGGAGAAGGATGTTGCCGAAGTGTCGGCCATCGTGCGTCGTGTCTTTCCGTTCAATGAAAGTACGGCAGAAGAGTACTATAAAGGCATTCCGAATGATGAGCCAGCTATGCAAGCCGTCCCGGCAAGTGTGCTGGAATCGTTTGCCGTCGAAGAACCGAACCTGTTGCGCTACATTATTCACACAAAGGTTGGCGAAGGACCGAAACGCGTTGATTAAGTGCAGATGAGTGGCTTCCATTACTATTTATTAACTATCGCTTTACTTTCGGTGAGGATTTCATTGCTTCCGGGGCATATTTGTGAGGTTTTGTTTATTTATTTACTTAAATGGGCTTACAGTTCATTAAGGGGTTGCAATAAAAAGAACAGCAAAACAACGATTTCTTTTTCCTACTTTGTATCCCGATGCTTAACTATCTCAAATAACGGTTTTTATACACATTTAAAAAGCCCAACATGACGTTTGAAATGCACAATCTTTTGACAGCTATCAGCTGTGCCGGGAAGCATTGTTTTTATTCCGTTTATGGAAAGTTTTAATAGCAACGCCGCACTAGTTTTTGCGGTAACGATGTTAGTTTTCGCCACCTATCCCTATACCACACTGTGAGTGATCCAATAAAGTATTTAGGAACGGTTCAATTGCGCTAAAAATGTCGGACAACCAAGTGAAACAGTGGCGCCTGCTGCTGTACATTTCCCGCATACGGTTTCCACGCTATCCGGCCTACTATTTTCCCGTGTTTGTGTTGCTGCAAGGTTTCAAGCAGCTTCGGTTCAATCTGAAGCTTCGATCGCTTGATTTCTACCTACAACCCACACCGAACGTGCTGTTCGAACGGCTCCAGTCTGACCAGCTGGTGAACTCGGAACATACGCTGTTCGTATCGCCAACCGTGTTTCGGGAGTACGTGGTGGAACATGACATCAATTGGATCAATCTTGTGCTGAAGGTGGCAAAATCAACGGAACCAACCGAAACTCCTCCACAGCCGGACAAAAGTCTTGTGTCGATCATACTGAACAAGCAGGATGTTTCGCTGCTCTGTCAGATAGCACCGCATCCGGCAGTGCCGCTCAATGCACTGTGGGTCAAGGAGAATCTGGTCGAAAATCTGAACGAACGTTACACCCGCCATGGAGAACGATACTGGGGGCGTTTGCAACGCATCACCGAAGGTCAACATCTGCCAGCGATTGTCGCCAAAGCGAACATCTTCATCTACCAAACACCGTACGATTTAAGCTCCGACATGGTCGATTTCATTCTGGGACGATACTTCGAAACACCGCGCCTGCTCTACCGTAATCACACCTACCAGATTCCACTGACGGAGCGCTTCCTTGGCAACACGTTCTACACGAAAAACTTTGCCATTCTGGCACACATGAAATCGCTTTGGTTTAAATGTCTTAACCTCGATTCAACGGCCGGCGGTTTCGAGATGAGTGGCATCGTGCAGAAAAGTCTTACCACACTCCAGCAAACGACGACGTACAATAACTTTTTGCTTCCGGAACGTTACGATGGGTCGAACATGCGCCCGAGCTGCCCGTTTGGGTTGCGAAAGTACTACGACTCGCTGCGTTCGTCCCTGCAGGCGTACATGAAGATGGAAAACAACGGGTTAGTACAGAACGCAATTTACCCTGTGTTTATGCTGCGCGGGGAACGTGGCATTGGGAAGACGGCTGTGCTGAGATCCGTCGCCAGCGCACTCGGTATTCCAATTTACTACGCGGACTGTAGCGAAATCATGACCTCCATTAGCTCGCAAACGGAAACGAAGCTAAGCGCGGCATTTAACAAGGCAAAGGTTTGCGAACCGCTGATTATTTGTCTCGAGAACTTTGAAGTGTTCGGTGTGGATAACGAGGGACACGAGGATCAACGTATAACGGGCTCCTTTCAGGCAGAACTAGCCACCCTTTTCGGGCGCAAATATTCCCATCCGGTGGTGTTAGTGGCTCTCGCCAACACGAAAGAATCCAACACACCCAAACTGACCTCCCTGTTTCTGGAGGTGATACAGCTTCATCCTCCAACGACGCCCGAACGGTTAGAGCTCTTACGGTGGATCTCTCTCGGCCACCAGCATCGACTTCCGACCCGTCAGTTGCAGAAGATAGCGGACCAAAGCCAAGGCTTTACCCTGTCCGATTTGGAGCTGCTGTACGGGAATGCGCTGGAAGTGTGGCGTCGTTCAAAGGCTGGCCGGCTGCAGTTGACACATTTCCTCCAATCGCTCGACAGCATGCAATCCTCCTTTTCCGATAGTCTCGGTGCACCGAAAGTGCCGAAGGTGCTGTGGTCGGAGATTGGTGGGTTAGCGAAGCTGAAATCGGAAATTCAAAATTCGATCGGTTTGCCGCTACGCCACAAGCATCTGATGGGGAAAAATATGCGTCGCTCGGGCATACTACTGTACGGTCCACCCGGTACCGGAAAGACGCTTATTGCGAAGGCGGTGGCGACCGAATGCAACCTAAGCTTCCTTTCCGTGCAGGGTCCGGAGCTGCTAAACATGTACGTTGGTCAGAGCGAGCAGAACGTGCGGGAAGTGTTCGCCCGGGCAAGGACCGCCTCACCGTGCGTACTGTTTCTGGACGAGCTGGATTCGTTGGCACCGAATCGAGGCGTGAGTGGTGATTCGGGTGGCGTTATGGATCGTGTGGTGTCGCAAATGCTCAGCGAGATGGACGGCATATCGAAGGATCCGGGACAGCAGATCTTCATCCTGGCCGCCACGAATCGGCCCGATCTGATCGATCCTGCCCTGCTGCGACCGGGACGGTTCGATAAGTTGCTATACGTCGGTCCGAGTTGTACCGTGGAAGACAAGGAAAGTGTGCTGCGTGCTGTAACGGGGCGGTTCCAGCTGGCGGCCAACCTTACGTTGCGAAAGATTGCAGAAACCTTACAGCAGGATATGACCGGTGCGGATATGTACTCGATCTGCTCGAACGCGTGGCTAAGTGCGGTCCGGCGCACCGTAAAAGAAGCCATTGCTGGAGGTAATATTTGGCTTTTTCTCTACTAAACAATGCAATTCGAAACATTCTGTTTGTTTGTGTGTTTTTGTTGTAGATTCCATCAATGAGGGACTCAGCGCAGATCAGGTGATCGTAACGGAGGATGATTTCAAGGAAGCGATTAAGAAGTTTATCCCCTCAATAAGCCCGGCCGATATGGCATACTTTAATCAGTTGAAGGGCAACTTTAGCGTTTGAAGAGAGCCTTTCTGTAAAGGTTAATACACACAAACACACAGGTAACGGGTCGGGTATAGTGGAGCGGGAGGCTGGTGATGGGAATGAATGGTGTTGTGTTCATTGCAGGAACACGTTTGTTGATTAGTTATAGCTTTACGTACATATAAAAGACGCGAACAATTATCATTTAAAAATTATTTGGTGTATGGTCAACAACTTAAACTTCGTGATGACTTCTAACTTCGTCCACTAAGAGACCTCGTAGGCGTAATGGCCACGTCATTTGTTTGTTTGTTTGTTTTTTTATAACGGCCTGGCCGTATTAACCCCTTTAGGGGATGTAATGGCCACGTCATCTAAAAAGTAAGATCCAAATCAAAAAGTTCACGTCGTCCAAGCGATTTTGTATGCCAAAAAGCCTTGTCGTTTGAAGCACTCTGTCTTCCTAGAGGTTCAAAGGTCCTTTTCGTTTAAGAGTCGTCTTCCAAGAGACCCTTAGGACCTTGGTATAAGCGATCTTAGATACTTTGATAAGCTGGTAAGCATCATCTACCAAGAAACTTCACAGTCCCAGAGACTGCCAAGTCCAAGAGGACTACTCATCAAAGTGATCTCATCGTCCAAGCTTTGTCTGCCAAGATATCAAGTAATCAAAGAGGCATTATCGTTGCTCCATCTCCTTCTTCTTTCGTGGCCTACTCCTAGGGAGCACGTCTAATAGACATGGCCTGGTGTCCAATCCAATCCAATGCCGAACGGGTCGCTGACGAGCACCTTCCTGGCAGGGCATGAGTCCGGCATCATCACGTGCCCCAGCCAGCGTATCCTTCCGGCTTTGACGACCGTCAGGATGTCTGCATCGTCAAACAGCTCAGCTAGCTCGTGGTTCATTCTCCTTCTCCACACGCCCTGCTCGCACACACCGCCAAAGATAGTTCGCAGCACCCGCCGTTCGAAAATGGCGAGTGCATTGGCGTCCTCCGCCAGCATAGTCCAGGACTCGTGCCCGTAGAGGACTACCGGCCGTATCAGTGTACGATATATGGCGCATTTCGTGCGTTGTTGGAGTCTTCTGGATCTCAGGAGTTTGTGGAGTCCGTAGTAGGCACGATTCCCCTGAACAATGCGCCTTCCGATTTCGCTGCTTACGTTGTTGTCCGAAGTTACGATCGTGCCAAGGTAGCAAAACTCCTCTAGTACCTCGAGATCGTCGCCGTAAACTAATACTCTGCTTCCGAGTCGTGCTCTATCACGGTCAGAGCCTCCGGCAAGCAGGTACTTTGTCTTCGTCGCATTGATCCTCAATCCAATCCTATCGGCCTCGCATTTCAGTCGAGTGTACGCTTCGCACACCGCCTCAGTCCCCTGTGAGATTCGAACGATTCCGACAGCATGTTCGACACTCTCACCTTGCACTGCACACCGTCCATTGTAGCCCTCAACAGCCGTACCAGCTTCGCAGGGAAACCGTACTGCCGCATGATGTACCATAGCTCGGTACGGTCTATGGTGTCGTAGGCTGCCTTGAAGTCGATGAACAGGTGGTGCGTGGGGATCTGGTGCTCCCGGCACTTCTGGAGGATCTGCCGTAGAGTGAAGATTTGGTCGGTAGTGGATTTCACTCCAACAAATCCAGCTTGGTAGCTCCCGACGAAATCTGTAGCAAGGGGCGCAAGTCTGCAGAAGAGTATTCGGGACAGGATCTTGTAGGCAGCATTCAGGACTGTGATGGCTCGGAAGTTAGCACAGTCCAGTCTGTCGCCCTTTTTGTGCACTGGGTGAATAACACCCAGTTTCCAGTCGTCCGGTAGTTCTTCCTGATCCCTTATCCTAACAATCAGCCGATGCATGATCGCGGCAAGCCTCTCCGGGCCCATTTTAAATAGTTCAGCCACCAGCCCATCACTGCCAGCTGATTTGTTGCATTTCAGCTGTCTGATAGCA
>KZ063600.1:5288-22833 GCA_002091835.1 Anopheles maculatus
GGTGGGGGGGGGGGGGGGTGGTTTGTTTATTTGCTTTACACTTTTTTGTTGTTGCCTCACGTTAAGAGTTCGGTTTGTTAGGCGAACGAATCAAAGCAAATCCTCGAGGAATGCCCGGCCCTGCCTTAGCGATGCCAGACCACCACCTCCCCCCTAGTTTCCCGAGTCAAGCCCGACGTATCGTTACGGGGGTAAGAGCCCCCCACATAAAGACACATAAATTTCAATCATTTTGACAGCACGGAAGCACATTCCGGTGAACATTGGGCCAGAGCGACGGGACGCTTGATTACGAACAGGGAAACGATTGGCACGGTTCACGGAACCGAAAGGTAAACGTGGTGAGCAACCACGTACGTTTAGCCAAAAAACCCTGCCTGTCCAAGAGCGATGCCATAATCAACACAGAAATCCTTTTTGGCAGCAAGACATACTGACAAACATCGAGAAAACACGACAATCATTTGGTGTCGGGTGTGTGTTCACTGTCGTTTTTTTTTTGCGAAACTGCGAGACAACATATCAGTTGATCGATTTCTTTCGGCGACGGGGTAACGTTAGCCAAAAATCTGTGGCCCAAACCAATGGCGGAGAAGCGAACTCTCTCAGACGTGTTGGCAGTTGGCATCGTACGCCGAGCATCATCGGGAAGCAGCTGATTAAAGCGGTGTCATATTTCACCGCAAATGATATTTAAGGCGACCTAGACAAAAAAAAGCATCATGGCGAAAAGGATCAGGTGATTTAGGGTACGGCTACGGCGGGAAATGAAATTTTGTACCAGTGCCCAGACGCTGCCCTTTGGGATGAAGCAAACGCGTTGTACAAGGTCTTGCCAGGTTTGGGGCGTGATATTTAAGGATAAATATCGACACGGTTGATCGCTTCCAAATGGCCACACAGCACGGATGTTTAGATATGGGAGATTAGACCTTTTAAGAGCTCTTGGAAGTTGGTCTATATCCGGAATAGAATATAAACTTGTTGAGAAAAAAAACGTTGGATGCTATTTACGAACGAAAACTACGAAACTAAAACCATTTGTGTCTAAAATGACGTTCCAGATGTTAATATACAGCTCGCGTTCTTGTAGTCTTTGCTATCCCTTTACGCATACATATGATATAGACTGCAGATTCAGTCAGGTTCCCTCCCCCGATTCTTCGTTCCTCGATGCTCGTACTACAAAGTCCTAAAGGCTTTTACAAGCGGGAAGTTGTACAACTTAGGACGTAACATTGCCATTACACTGGCGTGAAGTGAGCGAGTGTTGGACTGGTAGCGACAGGAGCACCTTCCCCATACTGAAGCTGGAAAACTTGTTGCTGGAGACTGGCACACCAACACATCCACAACACTCGCAACAACGCTGCTTCCTTTGCAGAGAGCTAATGTTTCTCGCCCTTCACTCTGCCCCACTCACAGTTCATCAGTACAGTGTGGAGTAAATTTTTTATGAACCCCCTCCCTCGCACTCCACTCCTTGCCGCTCCCATCCACTCCAGGGCAAGCAATTCTGGTTGTTTTTTTTTTTGGTAGCTGTCCTTTCCACTGCAGTCCTGTGTGAAATTTGGTTCTTTGGTGCTCTACGCGCATTCGCATTAGTATGTTCGGCAGTAGGGTAAGGGGTCCGTCGAGGAGGAGAGTGGAGTCGCCTTCATCCGTGCGGTCCCGGTTTATCGAAGCTCTCTCGCGCGTTCTTATCACCGTTCTCTCGCTCTTTTGCTGCGTGTTGCGTGTTTTGCAGCAGTACTGGAAAGAGACAGTTTTGCTGTGTCGTCCTACATCATCTCCCATGCCAAGGGATCTGCCAACAACACGGACGGTGTTATCAAGCGTCGGATGATGGTAAAAGGATCGTGTGTATGCGTCTAAATTATATCCTAAATTGAGATCCTTTCTGTTGGTGGTTCGCACACACACACACACACACACGCACATGCATACCCCATCTCGAGTACAGGTTTTGTCTGCAGTGGAAGGATAACGCAGCCCTTTGGTTTGGTGGTACGGATATACGCATACGCGGCACATGAAACACCAAAACCTTTGCAGTGGAGTCACAACAGAGAGGGATCACGCGCGATAAAGAGAGGGCGAACGGGAGAGAGAGAAAGAGAGAGAAAAAAGAATAAGAATATACACGAACCGACATACTACAAACATACATCTCCTTTCGGCGTGCAGTTCGTCCATACGGCTAGGTTAAGGTTTATCTCGAGTGTGCGAGTCGGTTCCATTCCAAAATCGCACACGGCCGAAGATGGACGGACGCTCCCGGTGAGAGCCTGCCGCTTTATCCCGTAAGGCCCTTAGCACCGCGTTCGTTCCGCGCGTTTCACCCATTGGCACCATTTTAGTTCTACCATCAACGGCCCCTTCCATTCCCTGTGCTGCATTCAACGCTTTGCTGTAGCTCCCCAAAACATATCCACCTGGACGCTTCGTAAGTAAGGGCCCTGGGTTGCGTTCCCGTGTGTGCGTTTCCGTTATAGTCCGGTCGCCCAGAACAAACCAATCTTATCCCACATCCTCTCGTGCACGCCTCACAGCGGACAACGTCTGGTGGTGGTGGTGGTGGTGATGGTAGTGTTGTGCGTTGCTCTCTCCCGAATCTCACAACCACCTGTTTCATTTGTGCGGCAGTGTGTGGTGCTGTGGTGAAATTACTCGCTTTGTGTGTGTGTGTGTGTTTGGGGACTGGACACTTGGAAGCGTCAAACACAAAAACATTGCTGCAAACACATTCGATAAGGTAAGGTTGGTATCTCGCTAGAACAAAAGATGCCGTAAAACAGTAAGTCATCAGACGGGCACATACGGTACGCGCTCGCACGTTATCACCGTGGTGAGTGAGCATTGGCGAACGATCTGTACGGGACATCGCTTGCCTGCCGTGAGATGAGATGAGATGAGCCGAGATCCGTGCGCTATACCGGTCTCACATATAGCGAGCGCTGCAGGCAGAATAGTGCCGAACGGGTACCGACCGACCGGACGGTTGCGGATGGATACCGCATGATGGCGCTGACTACTACCACTGCTCAGGGTGCGCGCCGACAGCAATCAGTTTGCGTTTGGCCGTCGTGCCGTATGGACCGGACCGTCTAGTAGCGAGCTGGGCCAAGGAATACGGACGAGAGCTTACGGCAATGATGGTGGGACGACGGCACTAACAAAACAAAAAATAAGAAAACTCCCCCACCGGTGCGGAGTGAGCGGAGGCGGTGCGCTAGGTGTGACCCATAACAATCAACCACAAACCGTTCGTGATATACCAGCGAAAACCAAGCTCAAAAAGGCTAGTGTCGGTAGTAGTAACAGTAGTAGTAGTGGTAGTATTTACCAGAACACTTAGATAGGAGATACTGTGAACGGTTAGCGAAGCATCAGAACGATGGCAACGGTCGGGCAGAACGGTAATGCTGATGGCAGTGCGGCCGTGCCAACCGATACAGGTGCCGCTGGGCCGGTGCCCGATGTACCTCCGGTGCCGGAGGTTGGCCCAGCGCCGGACCTCTACAACCCGGACCGGGTGGAAACGTTCAAGGGTGAGCTGCTGGAGTATCTCGGTGAGCTGGTGCCACCGGGCGACCCACCGTGGGATATCGGTGTGTTCGAAGGTTACGGTCGGGGTATGGTCGCGACGCGTGACATCGCCGTCCACGAGCTGGTATTTATCGACCGGCCGGTGTTGGTGGGACCGCGCGTTAACAACTACGAGGTGATCTTCTGCGCCAGCTGCTGCTGCATCTTGCGCCGTCTGCAGCTCTGCACCGGTGGCTGCCGGTTGCCGATCTGCAGCCGGTGTGATTTTTCCGTCGGGGCGGCATCACCGCACGCGTCCGAATGCCGGCTGATCCAGAGCTGGCAGCCGAAGGATGCGGGCCGCTACTCGAAGAACATCCTGTACGCGCTAACGTCCATCCGTGGGTTTCTGCTGTCCGACCGGGACCGATCGATCGTGCTGCAGATGGAGGGCCATCAGCCGCGCAAGGAGATGACGACCGAGATCGAGCGATTGCTCAAGGATGGGTACTTTTGGAATTTGGACGCGGAAGGACCGGCGGTACGGTATCTGCGGCAGGTGGTGAACATACTCAACACGAACGCGTTCGAAACGAGCCGGATCGTGGCGGACGAGGAGAACAACCATCACGAGATTATACTGCGCGGTCTGTACATACTCGGTGCGCTGATGAACCACTGCTGCCGGCCGAACGTGCGCTACGTCTTCGACGATCAGCTCCGGATGCGGGTGCACGCTTCGCGCCCCATCAAGAAAGGTGAACAGATTATGAACAACTACTCGAAGATACTGTGGGGCACGCAGCATCGCATCATCCATCTGTGCTTCTCGAAGAACTTTCTCTGCAGCTGCGACCGGTGCAAGGATCCGACGGTGAGTGTTTGTCAAGAGCGGGGCTTTCCAGCTAGCTGAAGCACCTGAAATGTTCGTTTTTGCTGCATGCACCGGAACCCATGTTTATGTTGCTGATATAGACCGTGCTATATATAACACCCAGCATCATCTGCTGCCCGTGCCACGGTGTCAGGGCAGCCGACACCGCGCGACACAGACCTAGGTACCGCGTTGTGTGTGTATGTCTGTGTGGTCATATACGTGTGCGCGCCACCAACAACAACTGTACCAGATGATTCGTTATTTATATTTTCGGGTTACACTCGTAATCCGATGCCAACGTAATCTTCCGGTCCACGGGTTCCACGGGTTTGGGGACGCTGCAACTGCAGCACTGGCATACCCGGCGTCCGTTAATAAATTATGTCACCTACCATCGATAGGTACGTTGCCTCTACAACTCCCACGTCAGTGCAATGCTGCGGTGTGGTGAGTTCGGTAGGATCTCCCTAGCAGGGTTCGTCTTCTGCAGCAGAAAAAAACTAAAACCCTCCCTTTTACCAAGAATAAAAAACAAGAGATCCACATATCATCACGAGCCAAAACGTGCCGGTGATGAGATGTCCGTACCAAACTTATTTGCCATGGATGCTGATCTCGACAGCCGCATAAGCGACTATTTTGAGGCGAGTTTCCTATTTCGTTTTTTGTGTGTGTTGTGGCGCATTTCTTACATTAACTACTCGCTTGCCTGCCCTTCTAATATTGGGGTCGTTATTTTTGGACCACGGATGTTTGTAGATGCCGGGTAGCGCAGTAGGAAGAAGCGCACGAGATAAAGCAACGAATATTCACAGAACCCCTAACACGCACCAGAGCGACCGATTTGCCGAATATTGGTGATGTTGTTATGCTCAATTTCTGGCAGCCGACCCGGAGGCACGTCTCCGAGGATCGATTTCCTTGCTGCATCGCATGTACCCTCACCGCCTGTTGTATGAAGATTAAAAACTTCAACAAATGCCGTTTCGATCGTTTGTCAATGGAGTAGTAGTAGGAGGTTACCCCCAGGAGGACAACATCTTTCGGGAAGTTGTCAGCTGTTAATGTGCGACAAATGGTTGAGTTTTTAATTGCTGTCAGTGCTGTCGGTGGTGGTGATTTCAGTGCGCCAAACAGAGAGAACACCCAAGAACAAAAAAACAGAGTTTGCGTTGGCGAGACGGCGATGTTTTGACAGATTCAAGTATCGATTCTCGGGCTTTTTTGAGATGAACCGATCAGCAAATCGGCTTACCTGTAGGTGTACCAGGGCCCGGGTGTTTACACGGTTAAATGTTAAATTACTCGAATCCTCCATTGCGTTAAGTCTGCCCGACCGAGGGTCCAGGTTTGATCAAACCGCACAGAGACTGGCACTGACGCAATAGACCTGTGCAATAGCTCACCAAACAGCTGACAGCTGTTGATTTGCCATTACACAATTTTCGACACATCCTCCCATAACTTCTGAATCACCTCTCTCCCCTCAAAGAAAAAAACTATTTTGGCAGCAGTTGTCTGTAAAACTGTTCCTTACCTTTCAAAACGAATCAATCACCTTTCGGCGTCGGTGACCTTCTTTAAGGGGCGTCTTTTTTGCGTCCTGCCGTCCGGGATTTGCTGTCATTCGCGCGAATTTCGCTATTTACGGACATGAAGCATCATCCCGCGCGCACTTTTCACCAAATTTGGCTAACTTTTCAAACGCCTGTTGCTGTGCCCGGTCGGTCGGTGCGAATGCGAATCGGAACCGTGCCTGATGCTTTGATTGATTGATCTGTGGTGTCAGTGTTTTTTAATTGTAGTTCGTTCAAATTATTTTGCGTGGCTTGTTTTTGTGTGTGTGTGTGTTTGTTGCGCCAACGGGCGCCATCTTGTTTGGAGTGGTTTGTTTAAAAATCACGCAAAGGAAAAGACGGCAGCGCGCGTACTGCGGTATTTTAATCTGTGGTGTCAGTGTTTTAATTGTAGTTCGCGTTCAAATTATTTTGCGTGGCTTGTTTTTGTGTGTGTGTGTGTTTGTTGCGCCAACGGGCGCCATCTTGTTTGGAGTGGTTTGTTTAAAAATCACGCAAAGGAAAAGACGGCAGCGCGCGTACTGCGGTATTTTAAATCATGAATATTCAATCGCTGACGAAACAGGGCTATGACCTTGATGATAGTATTACTGGACCCGGGTCACCGGGGGTTGAACTATTTAAATGGACGGTTGGACGAAATATTGACGCTTTAAATGAGCACGAAAACACGTTGCTGAAGCGGGTTTGGCAACGATAAGCTGTTTAATTCGCTTCAGTTGCTCGCTTTTATAGTAAAACCTAACATAAAGCTAGTTAAGTCACGCGAATTGCCAAGTTTTAGGCGTATATTCCACAACAACGCCTAAATTTATGTAATTCGCATCTCTTTACCTGATGTACAGCCAAAACCACTAGTTTTTCAAGCTCTTGAGGAAAAGTTTTGTGGTCACCGACGTGTCTTACACCCAAGTGTGCCCTCAATTTCGAGAAACGCCCAAGTGGACCAAGTTAGTTTGCGTGCTGGGCAAAGTTTAAAACAGTCTTTTGCTTCTATGTTTTTTTCTCTGTTTTGTCTAGTTTTCCATGTTCGTCTAAATGTCGCAAATGGTACAGCTCAGTAACTGATGTTTATGGGTTTCCATTTCACGACGGTACCCTGCTGGCTTCTGCCTGGTCCGGGCTGTCGTGTTTATGGACGGACGCGTTCACAAGTACCCTACCTTGGCAGGGATATGTGATCCTGTCGGCATTAAACATCAGCCTGACCACGGTCGCATTGTTTCCTGGGAGTTTCCACCCTCTCGCTCTCGCCGCCTCTCTCTCTCTCTCCACTCTCGAGCGCATGAAATGGAGCTTGAACACGATATCCTACTGAGGATAATGAATAGTTCACAAGCACACTTTACGCCTTTATACGTAAACTAGCTTGAGGCTAGAGGTGGACGATGTTATTCAAAGTGAATTTGGCTACGCAATTAACGATATCAATTTTGAAGAGGCATAAGAGTGGGGAAGGAAGCAAATGGCACGAACGAGTCACATCTGTCTAGTTATGTACAAGATGGCTTTAAAGTTTATATCGCCCGATAGTATGCAATGTGTGGATTTCTTTTCTTGACACTGACAATGTCGCAAGAACTTCATTTTCTTTGTCAGCTTAAATAGTTGTTGTACTATAGCTTAAGTAAGACGACATTGGAGTGATACGAGTGATACAAGTATTAAACATTCAACAAAGTACTGTAGGGAAGTTTCAAATCCTAGTTTTGGAATGATATAACAGTTTATCGTCTACTAATTGCGGAAGACGCACCTTTTTAATTGCTCGTGCCTTAACGTTCTAAGCTCTCTGCATACTTTAAGGCGTTTATCGATGGTTTATTTATATGATTTATATAAGACAAAGAGGCTCGCCATTATTGGTTGGTTGGTTAAATAGTTTAGTGTAGAGACTTTGCGTCATTAGACGTTATTCGTCTCTTGCTCGGCCCTTATTCCTAGAATGTATATTACACTAAACAACTTCACTAATAACTGCTTACGCTTCACAGGAATCTGGCACCTATCTGGGCGCACTGAAGTGTGTGCGGGAAAGCTGCCCCGAGGGCCGCCTGCTGCCAATCAATCCGCTCAAAATCTCGTCCCTGTGGCGTTGCGATCGCTGCAACCTCAAGATGGACAACATTAAGGCGAGCAAAATCCAGGAGATTGCCGGCCGCATGATACTGAACAACGCGATCAAGCGTGAAGCGAGCTACATTATCGACTACTTGAACGATCATATCGTGAAGTTTCTGCTGCCGACGAACCAGTTTACCGTCGAACTGAAGCTGCAGGCGATCAAGAAGATACAGTCGGACCGGCCGCTGGCCGAGCTGCGCGAGAAGGAGAAGTACTGCATCGAGATACTGGACGTGCTGCACCGTCTCAACTATGGCGAGTGCTTCGTCAAGGGTGTCCTCTGCTACGAGCTGTTTGTGACGCGCGTCACAATCGCTCAGCTGCTGAACGAGAGCGATGTACTCTCTCTCTCTCCACTCTCGAGCGCATGAAATGGAGCTTGAACACGATATCCTACTGAGGATAATGAATAGTTCACAAGCACACTTTACGCCTTTATACGTAAACTAGCTTGAGGCTAGAGGTGGACGATGTTATTCAAAGTGAATTTGGCTACGCAATTAACGATATCAATTTTGAAGAGGCATAAGAGTGGGGAAGGAAGCAAATGGCACGAACGAGTCACATCTGTCTAGTTATGTACAAGATGGCTTTAAAGTTTATATCGCCCGATAGTATGCAATGTGTGGATTTCTTTTCTTGACACTGACAATGTCGCAAGAACTTCATTTTCTTTGTCAGCTTAAATAGTTGTTGTACTATAGCTTAAGTAAGACGACATTGGAGTGATACGAGTGATACAAGTATTAAACATTCAACAAAGTACTGTAGGGAAGTTTCAAATCCTAGTTTTGGAATGATATAACAGTTTATCGTCTACTAATTACAGTTTATCGTCTACTAATTGCGGAAGACGCACCTTTTTAATTGCTCGTGCCTTAACGTTCTAAGCTCTCTGCATACTTTAAGGCGTTTATCGATGGTTTATTTATATGATTTATATAAGACAAAGAGGCTCGCCATTATTGGTTGGTTGGTTAAATAGTTTAGTGTTGAAACTTTGCGTCATTAGACGTTATTCGTCTCTTGCTCGGCCCTTATTCCTAGAATGTATATTACACTAAACAACTTCACTAATAACTGCTTACGCTTCACAGGAATCTGGCACCTATCTGGGCGCACTGAAGTGTGTGCGGGAAAGCTGCCCCGAGGGCCGCCTGCTGCCAATCAATCCGCTCAAAATCTCGTCCCTGTGGCGTTGCGATCGCTGCAACCTCAAGATGGACAACATTAAGGCGAGCAAAATCCAGGAGATTGCCGGCCGCATGATACTGAACAACGCGATCAAGCGTGAAGCGAGCTACATTATCGACTACTTGAACGATCATATCGTGAAGTTTCTGCTGCCGACGAACCAGTTTACCGTCGAACTGAAGCTGCAGGCGATCAAGAAGATACAGTCGGACCGGCCGCTGGCCGAGCTGCGCGAGAAGGAGAAGTACTGCATCGAGATACTGGACGTGCTGCACCGTCTCAACTATGGCGAGTGCTTCGTCAAGGGTGTCCTCTGCTACGAGCTGTTTGTGACGCGCGTCACAATCGCTCAGCTGCTGAACGAGAGCGATGTACGTGATGTCTGCCCGAAAGCGCGCTGTGATCTTAAACCCTCTTTCTCATCTTTTGATTGCAGATCGCGACGGAAACGGCCAACCTGGACCAACTGCGCACTGCCTGGAAGATACTCAGCCCGAGCGGTAACCGGCCCAGGGACCTTCAGCAACTGGTTGTGACATACGGGATCGAGTGAATACGCCCCATCGGCGTGTACCCGTACCATAGCAAATGCAAAGGGCGCCAAAAATGCTCCTTGTACAAAGAAAAACAAAACACACAAAAAAAAACATATCGACACCTCGCGACAACACTTGTCTCTGTTATTTTTCACTTGTTTTTCACGGCACTTAGAACAAAAAAAAATGATGCGTTTTACCGTGCGTTCTGGACGCGCTGGACAAAAGCATAACTAAATCCGTGAGTGAGACGAGTGACCCTTTGGGTAGCAGATAGGAAAGAGAGAGATAGAGAGAGAGAGAGAGAGAGTGAGAAGGAGAGAAAGGGATACAACGAAAGAGAAGCTAGCTAACTCCCTGCAAACGGGTACATACTGCTGCTCGGGAATGTGTTGCACTGTTGTTTGTGATTTAAACGTGTGGGTTTCAAAACATATACACTTAAAGCGCACCGGTGAAGATGAAGAGTGAGAATTGATAGAAGCTGTAGGTGAATGATATGCAGGAGAATATTACTAGCAGCAGCTCTTAAAGGTAGTATTTGGCTGCGAGGCTTTACGTACCGAACGGACCTACTTTTATCCAATATGGATTGCCTCGTTACGATCTATTGCTCACAAGTAAGGAAGAATGAAAGGAGGAGGAGAGAGAAGAGAGAGAGAGAGAGAGAAAGATATGAGAGATAACTGTGTTAAAAGCAACAACTAAGCTACAAAACAGATACTCCTAAGACCAATCGAACAACAATTTGTTCGCAAAAGTATGCAATCTGCATTACTTTCGCTTGTTGGTAGCTGCTAACAAGTGTCTCTCTCTCTTTCGCACCTTTACAAATCTACCAGTTTAGGTGAAATGAAACGATTTTTCTACTATTCTCCATTTGGAATATTTGCACCTTTGCTCATTTGATACACACTAAATGCAACTGTCCCGCACCAACCGGGTGGCGCACACAACCGAACGCTGACAGGGTGTCACGCAGTGCCAAGGTTCGTGTACGTGCAAACAACCGGCACCAAGCCACACCAGGTCACGTTTGCGTTCTACCCGCGTTAACTATAAAGTTTGATAAACAACTTTCATCCTCTTTCTCGTGGTTTTGATCAAATTTATATCCCAAAAGAAAAAAAACAAAGAATTTAAAACATATATGAAGCGTAAGGGAAGCGAAGGCGAACGGACACGTTTGGCTTCATTTCTACTTGCGACACTCGATTTTCCCGAACTCCTCTTCTTCGCTACGCAATTGCATTGCACCACGGCTGCATTCCGCATCCGGTGCCACCTTGTATCGACGTGCAGTAATAATAAAAACAACCACAAGAAGCAACTTTGTCCTCCCACAACCCTTTTTTTCACTCGTTCTCTTGCAATGTTGGGTGGTGGAGCGAGGTGAAAGGTGAAAGGGATAGCGACACATGTCTTAAAATAAATGGCATCGTATAAAATGGGGTACAGTGAAAGAAACGGCAGACGGTAGGTGAATTCTGTTACACGCCTTGCATTGTCAGATTTTGCTTGCTATTGTACGTTTTGTTGGATTTTTTATTCGCTTGCCTGCATATTTGTATTTTATACTGTTTCATATCATTTAAAAAACATTTTATTGCTTTAATAGAAACACAAATAAAGCGATTCGTAACAGTATTTGGTAAAAAAAAATATAGAAACGCCTACAAGTATGCAATTCGTCTAACGGCTGCTCTAATCGAATTTTAGGTTTAAAAGGTTTGTGTCTTGGGAATAGAGCCGCCTGAAAGTATGCTATTAGTGTAGTTTAAAAGGAAATCTTGGCTTTTCGGCGCAATACTAAAGGTGAATCGAATTTACCGCGCTTTGGTTTGTGTTTCGTATTATAAAATTTTATTTCGAACAAGATTAACGAAAAACGAAAAATCAAAAAAACGGAAACCAAAAAAAATAAGTCCTAAACTAAACTAAGCTGCTGTGCTCGGTTTTCAGCGCCAGCATTATCGCCTCCTTTCGCCTTTAGTACAAGCTTATTCTCTAGTCGGTACACAGTAGTAAATGAGGTAAAAAAAAAACAATTCATTCACAGTTCCCTTCCGCGTTCGATAATCGATGCTGATATGTAGAAGAGGAAGAAGAAATTTGAGAACACGACCGGAAGCGTTCGATGGAAAGGGAAGCTAGAGAATAGTGGTTCGGCCGCATACTGGCACTGGCGTTACGCTACTCTAAAGGAATGCCCATCGTGGTACCGGCGGTGGTTTGACGACGGGCCAGATATCGCTGTAGGGACGGGATGGCGAACAGCATCGCACCACTGATGGCGATCGTTGTGCCGGCCATGATGAAGCCGGGCCCGTACGAGAGTGTGTAGTCGTACAGCCAGCCTGGAAGGTACAGGAGATAGTACTTTAGTTTGCATTTGTAAGTAGAGAGTCTCCCGCCAATCGCTTACCCGCAATCGGAGGTCCCACGAACGAGGCAATACCCTGGAAGAGCAGTAGCAACCCGAACGCATTCGTTAGCTTCTCCAGCCCGAGCAGATCGACCAGGATAACCGACGTCAGCCCGACGTACGCACCGATCGTAAAACCGTACACGGCCGAATACACCGCGAGCCAGTAAAAGTCGAGACAGAACACGGACAGTGCCGTCGCAATGCCGCACACCGCTAGCGAGCAGTTGTACACAAACAGCCGATTAACCCACGGCTTGTCGGACAGGTAGCCGAGCACTATGCGTCCAACCGTGTTGGCGATACCGATGATACCGAGCAGATAGCTCGCGTCCTGCGATCCAATCCCCAGCACCTGTGCCTGCGCAGCGAGATACACGTACGGTACGTTAAAGCCAACGCTCGTCAAAAAGTTCGACACGGTAAAGACGATGAAGATCGGGTCCTTCATGATGGAGAAGTTCATCATCTCGCGGAAGGTGTCACAGGTTTCGCGCGAGCACGGTATACACCCGCAGCAGTGTTCCGGGGCATCCGGTTCGCCCACCGCTCGGTGGAGTCCGTTACCCTGCACAGAGCCGTAGCTACCCTTCTCGTAGACGGACAGATTCGCCTGGGACGTGTGGCGCGAGGCGATGTTGTGTACGGAACCGGTGTAGAGTGCATCCTTCCGGTACATGGTGCCGCTCTCGGTGCGCTTCAGCGCTACTTGTTGCTGCTGCTGTGACTCCGGTGTTGTGAGCAGCGGTTGACTGAGTCCCAGACGTTTAGCGTCATCGGCAGGCGTGGCACGTGAGGGTTTGTCTAGGTTATGTCCGCTTACTGAGTGCCCGTTCTGTAAAATTGAAAAAATTCAGACATGATTAGATGAAAGAGAAAGAAGAATCCTCTGCAAACAAAAACAAACGTACCGCATTGAGATCTATTTTAGGTGCCTCCACGTTACCGTGGCTGTTGGAGCGTTTCAGATTACTCTCGCTAGCGTTGTTTGCGGGTGGCTTCAAGCTGTTACTCTGATCTAGTTTAGGGTGGAAAGAAAAAAAAACGTCTGTATGGAGCGTTCACTACAACAAGCATCGCACCGCCGCACACTTACCAGCGCTGGAATGTTGGGGAAGTTCCTGCAGTTCATTCCCGGCACTAGGTTCGTGTACCAGCGGCCGGAACATCAGACCGAAGAGGACGCAGATCAGCACGATACCGGCGATCGCCAACAGTGCACCCTGCCATTGGAATTTCTTGATCAGCGCCTCCGTCAATGGGGCGAATATCGATGTCCCTAGGCCGGAACCGCACACCGCAATACCGGTCGCTAGGGATCTCAGTCTTTCGAAGTACATCGTCACGCTGACGATGGCGGGCAGGTAGATCAGACCGAGCCCGAGCCCTGTGCCGACGCCGATCGTGATGAACAGCATGAACACGCTGGTCGCGTACATGCTCACCGCTAGCGAGGCACTAGCCAGCAGTGCCCCGGCAATCGTGACCGCCCGACACCCGTACCGGTTCACCAGTGACGATGAGATGGGCCCTGCAGGTTGCGATAGGTGGCGTGAGAAAGACGCTTCATGTACATCTGTGCACGAGATCTTACCTGAGCATAGTGTGACGCCTACCAGAATTGATGCAATCCATGCCGTGTAGCCTTTGCCCTCGTTGAAGTACGTCAGAAACTCGGAGTAGAAGATCCCGAACGAATATGTTAAACCGTCGGCTGTTAGAGAGAGAAAAAAAACGAATGCAAGAGTTACTTAAAACTCCAACATAACTGACAGGTTACGTGATCAGGTTACGATCATCTGGAAGTACTATGGCCTCGTTCGATCGATTCCTATTCAAACCGGAAGCGAGTAGATGCCGCGTTTGTTGAGGTTGAGAGGTCTTCCCCCACAGCAGGATCTTGATAGCAAAGAATCTGAACCATTCCGAGGACTTCGTCTGCTAATCTTCGTACAGCCCCGTGCGTTAGCCCTATTGACCGTGTATAGTTGTTGTTTTTTCATCACCTTCGCGGCTAATCTTATGCTTCCTTCTGCTCCTCCTATCCATTCCAACCACGCCTCTTCCAAAGAGTCACCTACCCGTTATCAGTGGCTATGGCGTGTCAGGGCAGTGCTAAGGTGAGCATGAAAACATATCACCGCCATCGAACTGGTCACACGTTCACGTCGTCAAGCGTGCGTCGCATGCGTGGTTTACATGTGCAAACATTTCGCTTCTTGTTTGCGGAAATTGTGGATTATCTTTTATCTGATGAGTCTGATGTGCTTGTTGAGGATCTGGATTCTCGGGGTCTGCAAGTCTCGCAGCTCCCGGAAATCCTCCACCTTCGGGCAGGTGTTGTTGATGATTTAATCCAGAAAAAATTGCATATTTTCATGACCCTACAACCCTTACACTCTCAGATTGTCTTGAACAAAACAGGAAATAAGCTTGTGTACGGTAAACGTTAGGTTAAAAATGAATTGAACAGCTGTTAATGCCCTCTCATGCCCTCTTATCAGCACACAGCAAGGATCTAAACACATTCCTATATGTACGCAAAAGGAATCTAGCAGCACGCGATCAGCGTCGCACAGCGGGACAAACAACAACAGCCGCCCGTCTGGTCAAGGTTGTGACATCGAGGAAATTAGTGTTCTAATTTATAGCCGCAGCAACAACGGAACGGCAGTTAAGTAAACACGGATTTGTTTGCCGCTTCCGACAACACCGGTGTGTTTGTGTTTTAATTTTCTCCGCAAACAGTGATCTCTTTGCCGCTTGCACCTCCCGCACTACATGAGGGAACACATGTGCGCAAAGCGAGTCCGCGTGTACCGTGCTCATGTATCGTAAGCCGATCAAACATGCACTGTGACACCACAAAATCGCAAAAAAGCGGTATGTCCTTGGTATAGTGAACAAGAAACCCCCTTTTAGCACAAAACACGATCGCACGATCGGGCGTACTTGGTTGGCTAGAGAAGAAAGGAAAACTGTCGCGTTCCAAACTGACGGCGGTTGTTGCGGGGATTAATCATGGGGATGTTTTTTTTTATGCAGGCCCGTTTACAGAAAGGGCTGTCGGTAAGCTGACAAAGAACGAGTGTGAAAATCCATGGTGGGAGAGTGAATGACTCGCACCGGTGGTGCTTTGCTGCTTTGTACTTTGAATTCGTAAGTACAAACTCTTGTATCTTTGTCAGATGTAAACTAGTATTGCATACCTTTAGGCGTCATACTCCAAGCACAAGGCGTTGCTCACTCATTAGTCGACGAGCCCTCAATATACTGATGTATCGGCGAAACACTTCGCCACTAAGAAGCAATTATGTAATAAATGTCTCCCATTATTCTATTATAAGAACTGCATCCCTCCACGAGGCTCTGATGTAATCGAAGGCTCAGGGTCGCTGTTCCCCCCCCAACTAATAGGCAATAGGCGGCCATCAACCGCTATCAAAACAATAGATTCCGATGCGACCGATTATTGGGTGGGGAGATCAATTGCGCGTAGCTTATCGTTAATCATCGATCACCGTTCAAGTGACGCAGTATCGTTTGGTACGGTTCGGGCCGTTCGAAGCGTCCGTTATCTGCCAGCCCACCGAGTGCCCGAGTTTGATGATTGATCTGTTATTGACAGCGTGCGCCTTTGGTAACCCACGTGGGTGAACAACCCCGTTTTTTCCCCCCGGGATGACGATTACTTGCCCAAAGGTTAGGTTCGAGCGGGCTAGGCTACTTACTGATGATATGAATGCTGAACGAGGCCAACACCACCATCCAGCCCCAACCACCGTCCGGCGGTGTTGGCAACCCATTGTCCACCTCGGTGACGCTCTGCTCGATATCACTGTCGATCTGTTGCTGCTGCCGTTTGCGGCTTGCCGGTGGTCCGTGTGTCATCTTGATGTGTCTGTCTGGTGCTGCAATCGATTCCGGTGCTCGCTCGCTCGCTCGCTCCGCTCTATTCCTGACTGCACTCCCTTGGTGGTGAACTACCGCTTCTGCTTCAGGTGAAGCACTAAAGATCAGTACGGTTGGTACACGTTCGGTTGGTCGATGTCACGCATCTGCGTTATGGAAAGAAGACAAAACGGAAGACGCTATAGTCGTTGTGTTGAAACGCGTTGATCTGTGTGTGTGTGTGTGTATGTGTCGTTACACATAATAGTTCTTCTTCCGCATTGAGTCAGCAGCAGAGTCACTGGTGGTTTTCAAGCTGACTGATCTCTTATCACGGTCTATACCGTGATCGGATGTTTTGCTAGGATGTGCAGCTTCTGAAGCTCCACGTGGTGCGATAGTGTGCCACAGCTTGACAGTGCACAGTAGTTTACAACACTCAATACTGCGGCGCATCACATTGCCGACATACCAGAATACCAGCTATCCAAAGCATACAAACAAATCACAAGAGCAAAGGGAGGAAACGGATCAAAGAAGGATGTCTGTCTACTGCCGATTAAAAGTGCTGCTCAAGCACAACTGTCATTGCGGTTCGCCTTGGTTAGGGTTCCGGACACCCGATAAGCGTATTGGTGTTGGATTTGCTTTGTATTGCAGCTTTTGTTTATGCATTTTCCATAACGCGCTGGTTATCAACTAACTGTTGAAACGAATGAATCACACCGTCTGTATAGAAGCACACACACGCACACATATACACAGTTATTCGACACACTGTACCAACTGATCGAAGAAAGTGAAAAGAATGAACGGGTCAACTACAGACATCGTCGGGTTGTAGCGGCTCTAACTTGATATTGATTGTAGAGCGGGTGTATAGCGTGTAGTAGTTTGCGCAGCGATCCATCATCTTCATCACACACACACACACACACACACGCACAATGTTGTCTTAAGCACCGAGTACACTGTGATCCACTACCTGTCAAACACTTGCCTGAGAGATACCGATCCGAACGGGTGAGGAACCGACGTACGACTGCAACGACAACAGTGCCGGTCGTTGTCGCGCGTACGAAACCGATCCATTATCTCTACTGGGCGCTTCGTTATCAGTGCGTTGGGTATGTAGAGGCCTATGCCCGCCCGTACAGCGACCGATCGGCACACGATCGTGCTTACCCGATCGTGCCTACGAGACCACTCAGCGCCGCTCTTATCGATCGACTATCATGACGGATTACGGACCCGTCCGTCAAGGAGATGAAAGAATTTATGGCCACACTTAGCACACGCTGGCAATTATCCCCAGCTGACAGCGTTACATTGTACGGTGTATGGATTGTAAGTAGCTTACCTGCGCATTCTGCGCCCCCCCCCCCCCCCCCCC